>AWOL01S0069569.1:0-11177 GCA_000715115.1 Nicotiana otophora | reverse complement strand
AAATCCGAGCTCCACAACTCAAAATATGTTAAAATGACTAAAACCCTCAAAACATAGAGTACTTATGGTTTGCCCAGGCGTACCCTTTGCGATCACAGGACTAACTTCACAATCGCGAAGCAAAACCAAACACCGCTCGNAAAATCCTGAATTTCTCCACTAGGATTCACCAATTAAATGCTAAAATGTAGGTTGGAATCATGAATAAATAAAAAAGTTGAGTCAAAAGCACTTACCCCAATCTTAATCGTGAAAATCCCCTCCAAAATCACCCAAATCCGAGCTCCACAACTCAAAATATGTTAAAATGACTAAAACCCTCAAAACATAGAGTACTTATGGTTTGCCCAGGCGTACCCTTTGCGATCACAGGACTAACTTCACAATCGCGAAGCAAAACCAAACACCGCTCGGAAAAATCCCTTCGCGAACGCAATATCTAGGTCACGAATGCGATGCAATCCACTTCTATGTCTTCGCGAACGTGGCCATCACCTCGCGATCTCTAAGGCTAAAAGCATGACACCCCCAGTCGGCCTCCTTTCTACGCGAACACGTCATCCCTCACGCGATCACGAAGGCTACTGCCTCCCAAAATTATCGAGAACACGAAGAAAAATTAGCCTGTCATCAAAAATACCCTACGCGATCATGACTGCCTTCTCGCGATCGCGAAGAAGAAAACTAGATATCAGAAATCAGCAACGCCAAAACATGGAAAAATGGTCTGAAACCCATCCGATACACACCCGAGGGCCCGGGACCCTGTCCAATCACACCAACACATACCAAAACATAATGCAGACTTACTGGAGGCCTCAAAACAAATATCAAAACCACGAATCAAACCTCAATTTAAGCCTAAGGAACTAATCCAACTTTCCAAATTCAAAACTTACGCTGAACAAGCCTAAACAACTTGAAATGACCTCAAATTTTGCATGCATGTTCAAAATTACATAACGGAACTATTACAACTCCCAAAAACAAAATCCGAACCCGACATCATCAAAGTCAACTAACAGTCAAACCTATCGACCTTCCAAACCTCACCTTTCCAACTTTCGTCAAAAACCACCAAATCAACCTGCGGACCACCAAATCTATATAGGGACATGCGACTAAGTCTGCTATCACCATATGAAGCTATTGGAACCATCAAGTGGTTTGGAGGCTTATTCTAAAGGAAAAGTTATGTTGAATTGTTGATTTTATTTTGAAAAGAGGTAAGTATTATGGTTAACCTTGATTTGAGGGAAATAGGATATAATTGTTCTCTTTTCTACGTAGTCTATGTATGGTGACAAATTATATGCAAGGTGACGAGTGCATATACATTGTCATGAGTTAAAGCATGCAGGAAGAGCTAGTTTATTTCATGCTTCTGCTTGTTATATGCTCTTAATTGATATATGTTTCTATATGATATGTGCCTTTACTTGCTATGTGCCTTATTTTTCACATTATTCTACTTGCTTCATGCCTATACTATTTGTATGCCCTTACTTGTTACATTCTCTTACATGTTATTATATAAATGCCTTTACTTGCTTCATGGCCTTACCTGTCTTGTGCCTTTACTTGCCTTATGCCTACTAGTTTCTTGTCTTACTATACTATGTTATGTAAGAGTGTGTGACCTTTATATTGTTTTCGTGTTTACGACTTGTTGAAGTCTTTGTTGTCATATATATGTGTGAGGCTAGTTCTTGAATATCGGGTTGCGTATCATTCTTTGCTCGTGTTCATATTTTCTTGGTGAATTATGTATTTTTTAGTTCTCTTTTATGTTGTATTGTGAGTTACGCCATACTTGGTTGTTTGTTGGGCATTTTCTATATGAATCGGTATGTTGGATCGGGTTGCACACCGTAACGGTAATAATTATTAATAATATTGAGATTCAATCAGAGTGCACACTTCAATAGTATTGAGTATTGATGGTACTGTGATTGGATCGAGTTGCACGCTATAATGGTATGTGTTTAGATCGGGCTACACACTACAACATATATGATGTTTTGTAGTTATTCTTGGTTATTGTTCTCCTCTGTGGGGAATTTTATAAAAATCTTAACTTTATTATTCGAAATTTGTTTCACTTGCATTGTTTGATATTATTAAGTCAGTTTTGTCTAGATTTGAGGCGTGCAGAGGTGAATTGTAAAGGAAAAGCACTTTTAGAGTACTGATTTGGCCTAATTGAGGTAAGTATCTTTCCTAACTTTGGGTGGGATAAACTTCCCCTTAGGATTTGGCTTAATTGCATTAATTATACTATGTGAAAAACGTGTACATGAGGTGAGAGTGTGTACACAGGCTTATGTGTGATAATTGACCGGACTAAAATCTTAAGCTATTAATATGCCTTGAATTGAAGTTGTTATATGGAACACATTTCATTGTTGAGTTATTCTCCGTTTCATTGTGCTGTTCTTGTAATTCTTGCATACGTTGTTGTTGAGCCGTGGGCTATGTATTGTTGTGACATTGCTATTGTTGTTCGGGTAATGTTGTGGTATATGTGCATGTATGGTGCGGGTTGATTGTCATGTTGTGAATGAGATGCGCATGCGGCGGCATAAGGGTGGTGTGTATATTGATGTGCATGCGGCAAGATAAGGAGGTTTTATGCACGTGTTGCTAGTAAGGGGAAATACTTCATTGTGAAGCACACACCACGAGATAAGGGGGCTTATGCGCATGAAGCTATTTCGACAAAATGTTTTAAAATGTGATGCTCACACGGCGTCATAAGAAATGATTTGTGATTTGTGACTCCCGATTTGTAATTATGAGGTGCGGTACCTCGGGGTGATTCTTTTTGTAAATCTCGTGTTGGACCGGCTTGAGGATTTTTTTTGTTTTTTTTAATTGATTCACTTGTACTTTAACTGTGTTTTGGTTAATTTGTTGTGTTATCACATGTTCACTCTTTGTTGCCATTTATTGATTTCGCTTTCCGTTGTTAGCTTTATATTGATAATCTGCACAGTTTATGTGTAGTAAGTGTCTTGACTTGAACTCGTCACTACTTCACCAAGGTTAGTCTTGATATTTATTGGGTACAGATTGTGGTGTACTCCTACTACACTTCTGCACATTTTTGTGTAGATCCAGGTACCTCTGAGCATGCTGGTCGTTAGGGAGCTGATTTCGAGATTTACTATGGAGACTTCAAGGTATACCTGCTACTTCGCTCGCAAGCCTCAGAGTCACCTTATTCTGATTTTCTTACTACTCTTTATTGTATTTCCGTATAGTATTGTATTTTGAGATTTCACATGTACTCTATGTAGAGCTTATGACTCGGTAATACTAGTTTTGGAATTTATGTGACTTTTGTATTTTCGCTTTTAGTTATGTTAGAGCATTTTTCAGCTTTCATTATTATTTAAGTTGGGTGTTTGGTTATGTTGATCTTGCTATGTTATAGGCTTACCTAGTCCTAGGTACTAGGTGCCATCACGATCCGAAAGGTGTGATTTTGGGGTCGTGACTGTTGAAGGGAAATTTTGACCCTCCATTTTAAAATTAATTTATTTATACTTAATAATTTACGATGAATATTTTGAAAATATATTCAATCAATAACACCTATTTTTACAAAATTAATTTAGTGTTAGTAATTTTGAAATTTATAATTCAATATTATAATTATAATTATAAATATACCATGCTTACTATTTTTAGATTATTGAAATAGTTTTCACATACGTAAAACATGCTTTATAACTAATTTAGCAAATTACTCCTTAATTTCTAATTAATTAGATTATTGTGTTAATGATTCAGAATTAGTGTTGCAATTTAGAAAACAAGGTATTTTATAAATAATTAATTACAATAATTGGTAGTATATTTGATAATTATAATTTTTACTATATTTTATTGAAAATAATTAAGTTTATTTAAATTAATTTCAAAAGGGTTAAAAGCCAGAGGGATATGATTGCATTTCTTTAATTAAACATGGATTGGATATCTTTTAAACTAATTTTGGCCCAATATACAAGCCCATGACCAAAAATACCCAGTCCAAACAACCCGTTCATTCCAAGTTGGCAATTCTTGCCAATAATTTTCAACCAATTACGACCTGCCACGTCACCCGTCTTTCACACTCACAAAACAAACACAAGTCATCTAGGCCGTCCGTTTATGTGATCAAGGGTCCACAATTTTTAACTCTATTTTCTTTTAAATTTTAAGCACCAGAGATTTAATCCTAACCGTTGGATCACAGGGATCCAACAACTACCAAAATTTCTCACAAAAATGATTTAATCCCTAAATATTAGGACTGTTGATCAAAAAGATCAACGACTCAGATCTAATCTCCTAACCTTAACCTAGAGAGAGCCTCCCCTACCCCCTATCCCTAAATCATTTCTCACTCACACAACCGCCCTTTTCCCCTTTCGTTCACTCTTCTCTCAACCTCCCACGAACATCAATCAACAGACCTTGCACAAATTCGTGCAAGGTCATGAGATTTCTCAGCAAATCATCTCTCCTGCCTCCCTATCCGTGAATTTCACTGCTATTTCCTCTTTCATTCATTAAATCTGAAACTCCAATCTGAACCCTATGCTCAAAACACATTTCATCTTTGTTCTCTCAAATCGAACTTGCAGAATCACTCGCTTTGTACCTATGCTATGAAGCCTGTGGTTTTCTTTCCATTTCACCGGTTGAATTTCAAAACTCCCAAATTTGAAACCCTAGACCAATTGGTGCAAGGTCAAATCCTGAGAGATTCCTTGTGCTCTGTTAAATCAGTGGCATGCATGGCTACTTTATAGTGTTATCATTGTTATTCTTGGTCCAGAGGTCAAGCGTAGCCACCTCTGAACATTAGGGATTTATCCGGTGGCTTTTGTTTCCAACAAGCACTTTTCCCCATCTAAGGTAAAACTATCATTGCTCTCACCTCTGTTCTTTCTGATTCTATCTGACTATGCTCACATCATCAACTCATTGTCACTCTCCACTACCATCACTTGAATCTGCTGAAACCCTAAGTAAGGCTCAACGACTACTATTAATAGGTTTCTTAAATGCTCTCAACAAGAACACACCAACTACACCTAACATCTGAGAAATTAATACACAATATAGTGTTGTTTAGGAAATTTCGATTGAAGTTTGAGTTCTTACTCAATCTCTGCTTTTCTCTTTCTTTCTAGTTCTGAGCTTGTTACTGATAGAAATCTTGAGCTTTGGCTTCCTAAACAGCTAATTTTAATACTCGTTTGGTTTGCTGCCCCATAAGAGGTCTGTAAAACCTCGACCTTATTCTTCTTTTATTAGTTTAAGTTGATGAACATGAACTGTTCTACTACCTCTTGCTGAATGATGTTATTAACAATGTGTTCGTATTTTGACTATTTTATGTGTTTTTTAATGATTGTTCTACGATCATGAACTTTTTTAAATTATTTAAAATTAGAATTATGTGTTGATCTCAATAAGCATCTGATGATTCATATCTACTGTTAACTTTGAAAACAACTAAAGAACTTCTTAATGTTTCCTAATATCTAGTTTCAGAGCTCTTTAATGTTCTATTAGTACTACTATGATTGTTATGCTAATCTTCCTTGAATGTTATTTTGCATTTCATAATGGTTCACTTAATAACCTAGACTTAAACAAAGCATGAACCTGTTTAGTGGTGAAAACCAGATTGTTACCTTGGTTTAGATACACTAGCTCATGACCTTTTAAGCCAGTTTTATCTCTCTGGCATGCCTCTGTAATTTTGGTGCATCTCATAAGTTTATAAATCATTTGATTGAAATCATGATTGCTTGGACATATTATGTAGGCATGCCCTAAGTTAGCTAGGTCTTTGTGTATATTCTGAGATTGCTCTGCACTTAGTTTAAGCTATGAAGTATGGATAAGATGTATTTAAATTATGACGTCACATTTGTTGAGTTAAAGTGTTGCTGCTAAGTTCCATTATATCTGAAACCCTATACCGGACTTACTTATCAGATTCCCCTAATATAGTGATACCTCTACCCTTTGGAAATTCATGTGGTAACATTGTTAGCTTGATTATGATAACACTTTCATAATATGACCCCTGTAAAAGGTCCTCTATGTGTGTTCTTATGATCCTGCATTCTTATTATTCTTCAATGCCTCTGTTTGCCTTCCATAACCATGCATACATTGTCCTTAGAATTTCACCAAGCTTACATGAATGAACCAGACTTAGCTTATGAAATCTAAGTAAATCTCTTTTTGCTACTGCTTGAATATAACATCATGCTTTGTTCTCAACAAGATTAGTGTGAAGTTAAAAACTCTTAGAAAGAAGTGATTATGCCGCTGGCTTTAAAGTAAAGCAGGACTGATAGCCTGAGACTCTGTCAATACTCTTAGAATTTCTAATTGAATTTGTGAATATGTGGCTTTGTTAATGTCTTTTAGAAGTTCTAATTGCAACCTGTTAATTTGCAATCGTGTTAACACTCCTAGAAATTCTAATTTAGGTTGTGAATCTGTGACCTTGTTAATACTCTTAGAAGTTTTTGATTGTAGTTTGTATCTTTGATAGTACCTGTAGAAGTTCTAACTATGGTTGGTTTGAATCTCTGTTAATACTCTAGGAGGTTCCCATTGTAGTCATTAATTTGTGCCTCCTAATTGAAGTTATTGATCTGTTCCTTCAATTAAAGTTGTTAACCTGTATCTATATTAGCACTCTTTATAAAGTATCAGTTGTAGTGGTTAACCTGTAATGCGTTGTTAATACTCTTCAGAAGTTCTAACTATAGTTGTTAATCCGCACTCTCCTAATGCTCATTAGAAGTTTAACTGAAGCTATTAGTCTATATCTTTGTTAATACTCTTTAGGAGTTTCAATTGGAACTATTAACCTCTCTATGTGTGTGTTAGGAGGCAAGACCTAAGTTAAAACCAATCTTTGATTAGTCTAATTGAAGGTTGTTAAGGCAGATGTATCTGTGCTCATAAACTATTGTAAACTTGGACTATATACTCTTTCTATCCTTAAGATATACGATATTAGGTGTTTGGTCCCTTAACAGTAATCTGATAATGCCTTTGTCTCTATGTGTATTTGAAGTTGATTTCCTTTGTGCATGCCTAACCTATCATTCACAGTGAATTATGTATTTCTATTAGATTGTGACTACATCAGGATGATTGGTTGTCTATAGTGTTTTGTATTAACTATCATGGGAAATGTATATATACTTCTGCGGTATGGTTTCACTATGATGTTGGGATTTACATTGAAAGTGCCTCATTGGCACTTAAACCTGTAGGGAAGAATGAGTGTGAGTGGTTAGGGGTATTTGGTAATAGAGTTTAGTTCTTGATTGGGTTACTCTTTCTAACACAAGCACTGCCCTGGGCCTTGAGACCCTAAGTGTTAGGGATCCAACGAGTGCCTTGGTCTTGAATGAAATTCTACCCTTAGCCTCTATCTATTGACATTCATTACTACCTTTAGGTTTAGTGTTTAATGATAACAAAAGGTTTTCAACGTGAATCACTTTGCCATATGTGACCCCACATTAGTATAATTCTCATAATTCAGATTACTATTGATTGTTATAATTTGTTTAGGCCCTTTACCAATTGTTTTCATGTATGATTAATGCATAGAGTAGTACATCTAGTGACCTTCTTTCTTTCTTTCTTTCTTTCTTTCTTTTTGAACATGTGTTATCATTGGGCCTACCAAGTTCTAAAAAGAACTCAAGCCCAAGTCCTGTACCCATGCAATTGGAAGTCTGAAGTTTGCTGCTGTCTGTTCCTGCTGTTTGCCGGGCCTACCTCTTTTCAGGCACAAACTAGAGTCCTTCCTTTCCCTTTACTACTTTATTACATTTCGCTATACTTATTCCTCACATGTATATGACACTCATCATATCTAACTAAATTCTTTATGTTATCTCTTAAATCTTGTAAGCAACCTAGGCAAGCCTTAAAGAACATAAGATTAAAAGAAACATTAGACTTAGTAGTAAATAATCTTAATTCGTTATCATCCATGCTATTAACCTCCTATGCTTTTACTAACACTTTTGAAGTTTTCTGGGATCAAAACGGTTTTAGTAAAGGACGATAATCTTCTCTTTTCAAAAATCGGAAATGTAATTTGAAATTGGTCTTCTAAACTGCACTTTTCTGCAAAACTCAAGCAAACTGCCGCAACCTAGTTAAAAGGGGGCTCCCAACAGTTTTCTTTAAAGTAAAAAACGAAATTTGAAATCCAAGGTACCTCTTAGACTCACTTCCTTACAACACCCTTATTTCACTAGAGTTACATAAGTATCCCCGTTCTTTAATTGCAAAATGTTTAATAGCTTAGCCCCATCTTACAAGTTTTTAGACACAAACACTATATACCATACTTTAAATTCTTTCAACTTTTTAAAAAATACACATCCTTCTTTCAAATATCAAGTTCTAAATTAGATATATATAGTATGCCCTACCCCCTAACACTAGTTAAGTGAAATATAAATAACTAATCCTTTACATCTAATCTAAGTCCTATGGAGCTACCTCAGATAGATTTTAAGGGGTGCCTAATACTTCTTCTTAGAAGAACAAAAACCCTTACCCACAATCTCACTGGTTAGCAGACCAATAAAAGAAACGACCTTAGTAATTAAATAGGTACCCTAGTACACCTTTAAATATTAGGTGGCGACTCTCTTTTATCATCTACAGGGAAACCATAAGTTAAATCTTATTTTGAACAACATGGCGACTCTGTTGGGGATTTCACACTTAGGTTCTGACCTTAGCAGACTTAGACTAGACCTTGAACTTAGGATTGTTTGTACACAGATTTAATAGTGTTTAATTTACAATTATATGCTTACCTGCCTTACTTGCTCATTATTATGCATGTCTGCTTATCTTAAACTATTATTGCTACATCACTATCTGTTACTGCTTTATATATACTGTCATGACACTTCTTCCTATCGAGTCTTGGATGTACACTATCACACACAATGGCATGCGAGGGTTGGCTTTTACACACCTCCGTACCTTTTCTCAAAATTCTTTAGTTTCAGAGAATGGATTTGTTAGGTCAACCGACATAACTTATCGTAGTTTGTAGTCAAATTCAAAAGTAGGAAATACTCTACTTTATCAAACCTTAGGTGAGTCAGTCCTTGGAATCGACACACCATTAGGAAAGCCATGCTAATGTCAATGGGTCATGCACCCAATGACATAACTTCTGTGGAAAGACGAACCAATCATGACGAGACACTTAAGATCCGAAGCAAACACTTATCAAACCCTTTTTCTCTACCCACTTCAGAAATGGAAATCAACCAAAACATCCCCGAGATCAATATGGTAATGGGAGCACCACACAAGATGAAGCAATGGTGGAAGGATATTCGTCGAGGACATGGAGACGAAATCAAGATACATCTAGGATAACTGACCGCCTTGCTAAACATCCAAGCTGACAAGGTGCTTACTCGCCTGCTGATAGAGTTCTGGGATCCGTCCAAGGTGGTGTTCAAGTTTGCTGATTGTGAGTTAGTTCTAACGTTGGAAGAAGTTACCAGTTTCACGGAGCTACCATTTACAGGGAGGAAACCGATACTACCAATCACCATGCCCGGCTACAGGTTTCTTGATGCTTTGGGTCTGGCAAACAGTCAGGGTTTGAGAACAATCGAGGATGGACGGGTAAGCCTGGACAAATTATTTGACATATTCGGATATCGTGAAAGTGATGAATAGGACTTGGGAGAATTTTAGTGTGATCAGGCAACGTGGGAGAGTCTTCGACCCATAACCTTCTTTTTGACACTGCTGGGACTGTTGGTTTTCCCAAAAAGAAGAGGACATATCAATATCAATCTACTACCCATGGTTCTAGCAAAATTCCGAGGCAACTTCCAAGCCTCTTTGGTACCTATGGTGCTAGCAGAGATTCTCAGAGCCTTGTCCGCATGCTCCCGAGGGTATAATTTCTTCAAGGGTTGTAACCCGCTGCTTCAAATCTTGGCCATAGATCATTTTGTTTAGTGAGAGGCCACAATTGACTACTTTGTGGGCGTCAGCAACATGATTCAAAGTCATATCAAGAGGATGATACATTGGGTCTCCCCACACGGACAGGAAGAGTGGAGAGAGATGCTGACCAACTTAAGTGGAGAATGAGTGAATTGGAAGATGTCATGGCTAGGAAGAGGGGCAATCCTAAGGACTCCTCCGAAATATTTCATCGAGCTGATAGGACTTGAGGGCATCTAGCCATACTCACCCCTACGAGTTCTCAGGTAGTTCAGGTTGATTCAGGATGTACCTCTTTGGATGGGGACAACACTGTATGAGGACGAATACAATAGGTAGATTCCAATACCAAGGATAAAGAGGCTTCATGAGGAATGGAATGATCTAGTCACAATGCCAATGGGTCAAAATTCGTAGTGCACTCAAGAATATTATGTCTGGATCAATGAAGAAGACGAGCTGGCCTGATCAACCAGAGAAGGAATAGCTTGGCTGGAGGATGCAGTGGCGGCTTTGCAAATCTACCATGAGATATTGCCACACTGTCTTGTGACTACCACCATGCACCGCCAAGTGGTCTCGGGATCCATTGATCACATGCTGCCACCCACCAAGGATGATGACCGAGTAGTGGAGTGTGTGCATATTGAGTCCGAGACAGAACTAAAGGAAGATCTAGAGGAAGAATTTGAGTTCAATGATGATGGAGAAAAATTTGAAGAAGACCTGGAGGAAGAACAAGAAGAGGAAGAAGAGATGGGGAATGATTCCGGTGATGGTTAGTAGAAGTTGGTTGATTTTTTCCCTTTCCCACTTTGTACTTTTATCCTAAACTTCCTCATTTCTCTAAGGGAAGGTTTGTTTGAGCCCATGTAATTCTGTGAATGTTGGAAACAATGATGTAACCTCTGCTCCTGACCATTACAATCCAAATACTATCTACGAAAGCCAAAATTTGCTTCAGATCTGAATGTGTCAAATCTAATTGTTTGTCAAATATTCGCGACTTAGACCTACCTCCGGCAAAGAGAGGTCCCATGAATTTTAGGAGAATGCGCTTGCTTGAATACGTGAACTAACTACTTTGTGTGCCTATTACTTTTGCAAATACTGAAACTGACTTCTATTCTTTTTCTTTT
>AWOL01S0069559.1:6942-30913 GCA_000715115.1 Nicotiana otophora | reverse complement strand
AAAAGAGTTTTTATAAGAGAGGGCCCTCTTATGTTTACGGTGCTCTTGAAAAGGACGTCTCTTATTCATTACGGCACTAACATTTGAAGTACTTGTTTAATTTTCAGATGAAAAAATTAGCTCATCGTGCAGACAAGAAACAAGATAGAAGCAAAAGGATTTCATTTCATTCCTTCTGTTTTCATAGTTTACATAGGCATTTTTCTATGTAGAAAAGAAGTCGCCATGACCTGTGGCTATCTTGTATAACCTATTTCTTCAAGGTTGGTTGTGCAGTCCCCGGTCCCGATGATATATGGCATTTAGTGTTTCTTTGCCAGAGTTTCGTTCCCGGTTAACGTGGGATTCAGTGTTGCCTTGCCGAATTTTCGTTCCCGGTTGACGTGGCATTGAGTGTTGCCTTGTAATTATATCATTATCCCCCTAATGTTCCAATGCGAAGAATGCGTGTTGGAATACTGGAAGTCTTGTATCTTCGAAGGTTCCACTGATGAATTGCTACGTAACCCTTCGCTCGATAACATATTTTGCTTTCCCCTTAGGAATTCATGCTGTCCAGCGAAAGAATACCTGACAATCCTCTAGTGGTTTGTGCTCGTGAACGATCATGTAACCTTTGTTCGGTAGCAAACTTAACTTCCCGGTGGGAATTTGCTAACGAAGCAAAGATTACCTTATCGCCCCCGAATGAAAACTTGTTATCAAAATGTCTTATTACTGATGTTTTTGTAGTATGCTTGTGGCCGCTGCCTCGTTAAAAAACCTTGCCTAAAAAAGCCTAATTGGGATAAAAAGAAGAACGAAGGATAAAAGAGTGCAATACATACACTACTAAAAATTCGGCAAAAACCGACNGAAATTCGGCAAAAACCGACCAAGGTCGACCGACCAACTTTGGTCGGTCAAAACACCGACCAAAAAACAGACCAAAGTTGGTCTGTTTTTCAAAATATTTTATTTTTTAATTTTATTTTACGAAACCGACCAACTTTGGTCGGTTTTCTTTGGCGTAAAAATGCGAAAAACTAAATTTGAGTCCCGCGAAATTTATTTTTCCAAAAACCGACCAACTTTGGTCGGTTTTCTTTGGCGTAAAAATGCGAAAAACTAAATTTGAGTCCCGCGAAATTTATTTTTCCAAAAACCGACCAACTTTGGTCGGTTTTCTTTGGCGTAAAAATGCGAAAAACTAAATTTGAGTCCCGCGAAATTTATTTTTCCAAAAACCGACCAACTTTGGTCGGTAATTTTCGTGCGAAAATACAATTAAAGAGTATAAATTAAATAAAAGACAGTCTTAAAACAAAATGCGTCAATGGTCTAGTGGTAGAATAGTATCCTGCCACAGTACATATCCCGGTTCGATTCCCAGATGGTGAATCTTTTGATTACATAATTAAAAGACCGGCCAACTTTGGTTGGTTGTTTTTGCAATATTTGTTTTTTGAATTTAATTGACCGACCAAAGTTGGTCGGTAATTTCCGATCAACTTTGGTCGGTATGCCTTTCCGACCCCTAAAATACCGTCCACACGTAAATGATCGCATTTTGGTTGGTTATTGGCCATTATCGACCAACGTTGGCCGGTTCTTTTAGTCGGTTTTTACTGGATTTCTAGTAGTGATACTTTCCGTCTGACTGTTGTTTGTCAGCAGTAATATTTTTTGAGATGAGCCACGTTTCAGTTGCTAGGAAACTTGTCTCCGTTGTGGTTTTCCAACTCGTATGACCCTTTACCGGTGATAGCTGAAACCCGGTAAGGGCCTTCCCATGTAGAGGCTAACTTGCCAGCATTGAGTTCTCGGGTGTTTTGAGTCACCTTCCTCAAGACCAAGTCCCCCACTTTGAAGTAACGAAGGTTGGTTCTTTGATTGTAATACCACTCCATACTCTGCTTTTGAGCTGCCATTCTGACACGTACCAGGTCCCTGCGTCCCTCGAGTAGTTCTAAGTTGATTAACATTGCCTCGTTGTTTGATTCTTCATTTACTTGGAATACCTTAAAGTAGGCTCCCCCACTTCCACTGGTATCAAAGCTTCTGTGCTGTATACAATGGAAAACGGAGTTTCTCCTGTGCTTGATTTGATAGTTGTTCGGTAGGGCCAGAGTACCCGACAATTCCTCGGGCCAACGGCCTTTTGCTGCTTCTAGCCTTTTCTTCAGATTTTGCACAATTAGTTTGTTTGTTGACTCTGCTTGTCCGTTTGCGCTTGGATGGTATGGTGACGAGGTAATCCTATTTACCTTTAAATCTTCAAGGAATTTTGTGATTTTTGCGCCGATAAACTGTGGCCCGTTGTCGCATGCAATCTCCTTAGGTATTCCGAACCTACATATTATATTCTCCCACAGGAAGTCGACCACTTTGCATTCTACGATCTTTTTGTAAGGACCTGTTTCCACCCATTTTGAAAAATAGTCAGTCAAAATTAAAAGAAAACTTACTTTTTCTGAGCCGGTGGTAGCGGTCCGACGATGTCCATTCCCTATTTCATTAATGGCCACGGGGACAAAATTGAATGTAGTGGTTCTGCTGGTTGATGTACCAGTGGTGCGTAGCGTTGGCACTTATCATATTTTTGTACAAAGTCCTTGGTATCTAGACCCATACGGGGCCAAAAATACCCTGCGCGAACTAATTTCATCACCAAAGAATCTGCACCCGAGTGGTTGCCACATATTCCTTCATGGATTTCTCTCATGACGTAGCTGGCTTTAGACGCTCCTAAGCATTGGGCCAGAGGGCCTTGGAATAATTTTCTGTATAATTGGCCTTTCTCGAAGCTGTATCGTGTGGCTTTAGTGCGCAATGATCTTGATGCCTTGGGGTCTTTGGGTAGTTTCCCGTGTTTGAGATAATCGATTATCTCGTTCCTACAATCCCAGACCAGGTTGGTCGAATTCACCTCATAGAAACCATTCGTGTTTAAGGCTGAGTTCATCAGTTGAACTACCGCCCTTGATTCTAGTCCCTGAATTTCTGTTGATGAACCTAAATTTGCTAAAGCATCTGCTTCCGTGTTTTCTTCCCGTAGGATATGGGCTATTGACCACTCCCGGAATCGTGACAACAAGGCCTGAACCTTTTTCACGTACTGTTGCATTCGCTCATCTTTGGTGTCAAAAATTTTGTAGACCTGATTTACTATCAGTTGCGAGTCACATTTGATGTTGATTGCTTCAGAGTCGAGCCCCCGGTCCAATTTGAGTCCTGCAATCAAAGCTTCGTATTTTGCTTCATTGTTAGTTAAAGTAACCGTCCTAATGGCTTTCCTTAAGGCTTCCCCCGAAGGCATGACCAAGACTATTCCAATCCCGGACCATTTCACATTTGAAGCTCCATCCGTAAATACGGTCTAGACTCTCGATGTCAGCTCTGACACCATTATTGCCTCTTTGGCAGCCAAGGGCATCAACCCTGGGCTGGAATTGGCTACGAAGTCAGCTAGGACCTGCGAGTTAATCGCAGTTTGTGGCTTATACTCTATATCGAACTCGCTCATTTGAACGTCCCATTTGGCCAATCTACCCTAGAGCTCGGGTTTATGGAGGATATTCCTCAGAGGAAAAGTAGTCACTACCGCTATCGAGTGGCACTGGAAGTAACGCCTCAGCTTCCGGGCGGCTACCACGAGGGCTAATGCCAATTTTCCAAATATGGGTAGAGAGTTTCTGCTACCGATAAAATTTTGCTAACGTAATATGTAGGGAATTGCGTACCTTTTTCCTCCTAGACTAAAACTGCGCTTACCGCAACTTCTGAGACCGCCAGGTATACCAGCAATGTTTCTCCTTCTTTAGGTTTCGAGAGAAAATGAGGGCTTGACAAGTACTTCTTCAATTCCTTCAAGGCTTGTTGACACTCCGGCGTCCATTCAAAATTATTTTTCTTTTTGAGCAGTGCGAAGCAACGATGACACTTTTCTGATGACCGGGAAATAAACTTGCTCAAAGCAGTTAATCTGCATGTGAGTCTCTGTACTTCCTTTACGTTGGATAGTTGATCCGGGATGTCCTGTATGGCTTGATTTTGTCGGAATTTACCTCAATTCCTCTCTGTGAGACCAGAAATCCTAAGAATTTACCTGATCCAACCCCGAATGCACACTTCTCGGGGTTACGCTTCATATTATATTCCCTCAGTGTGTCAAATGTTTCTTGAATATGCCTCAGGTGGTTACCTACATACAGAAACGTAACGAGCATATCGTCTATATATACTTCCATAGTTTTTCCTATTTGTTTTTTGAACATCTTATTTACGAGTCGCTAGTAAGTGGCTCCGACTTTTTTTAGTCCGAAGGGCATTATGTTGTAACACTATGTACCAAATATTGTTATAAACGAAGTCTTTTCCCGATCTTCCGGGTTCATCTTGATCTGATTGTACCCGAAATAGGCATCGAGAAAACTCATTAACTCGTGCCTGGTCATAGCGTCGATCATTTGATCGATATTTGGCAATGGGAACGAGTCCTTCAGGCATGCCTTATTAAGATCTTTATAATCTACGCACATGCAGAATTTATTGTTCTTCTTAGGAACTACTACTACATTAGCTAGCCAGTCCGGATATCTTATCTCCCAAATTGAACCAATTTTAAGTAGACGGGTTACCTCTTCTCTGATGAATTTATTCCTTGCTTCTGCGATAGGGCGCTTCTTTTGCCTTACTGGAGGTACGCTCAGGTCCAAGCTCAACTTGTGCACATCTATATCTGTTGGGATTCCTGTCAAATCCTCATGCGACCATGCAAAACAATCAGCATTAATTTTAAGAAATTCATTAAAACCTGACCTGAGCTCCGGGTGTAGTCTTGTTCCCAAATAAAATTTCCTTTTTGGGAATTTTTTGAACAGTGCAACCTGCTCTAGCTCTTCTGTCATGGATTTCATTGCGTCTGTTTCCTCCGGTACCTGAAAATACCTTGGTACATGATATTGCTCTGACTCTCCTGCCCCTGGGGAAACTTCTTCAGGCTCGGGGTCGGAAGTCGGTTCCGGTAACTGCTATGACGTAGGTCCCTTCCCCTTGCTATCGAAAATCGAGATCGCATTCATCTCTCTTGTTGCCGGTTGATCACCCCTTTATCTGCTTGATCCCCTCGTGTGTTGGAAATTTCAATAATTAGTAGTACGTCGAAGGCACAACTTTCATTTCGTGCAACCATAGCCTTCCCAGGATGATATTATAGCCCATGTCCCCGTCTACTACTTCAAAGAGAGTCGTCTTGATTACGCCCTAGGCATCCGTAAGCAGTAAAATTTCCCCTCAGGTTGTCATGCTTGCGAGGTTGAATCTAGCAAGGAGTTTTGTTGTCGGGACATTGCTCCCGGTGAGTTTAGCTTGATCCAGAACTCTCCATTGTATGATATTGGCGAAACTTTCTGGATCCACTAAAACACGTTTAATTTTGAATTTAACACATTCAAATAAATTACCAGTGCGTCGTTGTGCGGCAGTAGTAATCCGTCTGCGTCTTCGTCCGTGAACGTGATATTATCTTCCCGGAACCTCTTGCTATAGGTCGTCGATACTTTTGTATTTTTTGCGGCCGAGAAGGCGATCCCATTAATTTCATTCCCTCTGAAGATCATGTTGATCGTTTGGCGTGGAGGTTCCTCTCTTACTTTCGAGGTTTGCATGTCTCCCTTGTCCCGACCATAGTTGTTCTTGGCTCGGTCACTCAAGAATTCTCTGAGGTGACCCTTTTTTAATAGCATTGCCACTCCTTCTCGGAGATGCCGGCAGTCCCCAGTCTGGTGACCATTAGTGCTATGTATTCATACTATAAGTTTGTGTCCCTTTAGCCGGGATCGGACCTCATCAGTCTCGGGAACCGCACCTCTTTGATATATCTCATGGCCAACACTAATTCCACCGCACAGATGTTGAAATTATATCCTGATAACTTTGGATAGGAAGGGCCTCGTGACCCTGGGATCTCCCTTTCCTGTAGTAGTCTGTTATTCCGCCCGCGATCGGTTCTACTATTATTGACAAACATGTCAACCGACCAGAAGCTCCTGTCGCGACCTTCCGTCAGCTCGTAGGGTTGAAAATGGCCTCTTGAAGCTCGTTAATCTGAGTCGGCATCGTCTTTCACTTTATCTTTGTTCTTCTCCTGTCCTTTTGCTGATGGCGGGAAGTCAACCTGATCGTCTTTGATCCTTATCTTTGACTAGTACCAATTGTGGACATCTGCCCAAGTTGTCGCTTAAAACTGGAGTGGACTTTCCTTCAACTTCCGGAAAGCATCCTAACTCCTTGGTGAACGCTTTAAGCCCTTAGTGAATGCTTCAGCTGCCCATTCGTCCGAAACAACCGGTAACAACATCCTTTCCTTCTAGAATCGGCTAACAAACTTTCGTAACAATTCGGACTCTCCCTGCGCGATACTGAATATGTCGGCCTTTCGGGCTTGTACCTTTATGGAACCGGTATGGCCTTGATGAATGAATCTGCGAGCATCTCCAAGGAATCTATAGAGTGCTCGGGTAGTAATGAGTACCACATCAAGGCTCCCCTCATGAGAGTCTCACCAAATTTTTTTAATAATACATATTCAATTTCGTGAGGATCCAAAACTGCCGTTGTATAGGTGGTGTTCTTCCTGTGGATCTGAAGTTCCGTCATATTTCGGCACTTCAGGCATTCCAAACCGCTTAGGGATCAGTACCGGGGCTGCACTAGGTTTATACGGTAATTGAATATACTTCTTCGAGTTTGGACCCATCAATATAGGCGGTGCGCCCGGGATCTGACCCATGCGGGCATTGACTTCCTTCATGAACCGCAAAATTTCTTCCTTGAATGGGTCATTGTCGTTGTTGAGTCCAGATCTGCTCCCCCAGTCCCGTCGGAGCCAACTTCACCCCTGGGAGTGATGTTGTCAACTCTTTACGTTGTTTGGTTCGAAGGAACAACGAGAGGAACTGGATCTCGTCTATTTGCATTATTTGAAGTGCCCGCTAGCTCTTGTTTTAGACCGTCATAACCTGATCCTGCCGCGTGATGTGGCCTAAGGTAATTGTTTGTTGCTCTTGCAGGATCCTCACCGCGTCTACTACGTGCCCCTGGTCAGCATCATCTGGAGTCCTTCCCGTACTCGACTGGGGTACCGCCCGCCATACACCAGCGTGGCATCTTCCCCCTTATTGCGAGTATCGCTAATTGAGTCCTCAAAATGGGGGTGTTCCCCTTGAATCTCAGGATTGTGAGTGTTGTTAATGGTATTGATTGCCATTCTTTGTGATTTTGCGAAGATAAGAACGATCAAAGCTTGTGAGTGAAGGAGGTAAGGATCAACTTAACCACACGACTGTCCAGGCCCCACGGTAGGCGCCAAACTGCTTGCTCGTAAAACGGTACAGTTAAATTTGTTCGCGGTTTCTAGACAGATGAATCAATTTGATCCCAAAGATAATGAATTAATCGATCAGATGTAAGATACTTAGCTCAAAATGTAGATAAAATAATGGATTCGAAGAGTCCGGGAACAAGGTTTTCGGACACAATGATGATAAGATTAACAAGAGAGAAAGAGAGAAAAAAGGTATTTGATTGCTCTGTAGAATATTGTCAATGTATTCTAGAAAAAACTGTCCTTTACAATGATAGTTGGGCCTATTATTTATAGCTCAGTGGGCATAATGGTCGGGCCCACCACTAATGACAATTATTGGAGTGTGATAATGGAAACTTAACAGTAAACATAAATGCTCAAATTTCTTTAATGAGCTGTTACTTTTTAATGTTGTGGAATATTCTTCTTTAAATGCCATCGGGCGCAACATGCTTAATGCCCTTACGAACTTGCCTTTCTCGGTGACACACGAGGTAGTTGTGCTCGGTTTTCCAATCTCCCGATTTTGATTCCACGTGTCTCCTTCTTAGGTGGTCACGTAGCATCACGTATTTTACCCAATATAAGTACTATTTATCATGTTAGCATGTATCACTCCTACGATCTCCTAGTACTTAATAAAATAATCTTGGCACAACGTGTACTTACTATAGTATGAAGATCTTATTACACAGTTGATTGCTCAAACGGTTATGATTGCTCAGACGGTTACTTAACTAATGATAATTGTGTAATATTGTATGAAGAACCTATTACACAGAGCTGATTGTTGAGAGTCAAACGGTTACTTAACTAATGATAATTGTGTAATATTGTATGAAAATCCTATTACACAGAGCTGATTGCTCAGAGTCAAACGATTACTTAACTAATGATAATTGTGTAAGAAAATTCAATTTTATTTATTTTGTAACAGAAAAATCATTTTATTCTTATTATTTCACCTACATAATCACTCTACACATTCTGCCATGATATATGCAAATTACCTCCTCTTTTTAACTAGTTGTAACTTGTAATATTGTTAGGTCTGGTTAAAACCATTGTGTATCTTTTTGGCTCTTATGGAGTGGGAAAAATAGTTCAACTTACGAAGGAGTAGGGAACTCAATCCAAAGAGTGAAAGTTTTCTATATTTTTCTTTTATCTTTGGAGTAAAGAGCAAATTTATGTTGTGTATAAATTGTTGAATATAGATTATAAATAATAGGTTTTAACTACTTTAACCTTCAATAGAATTAATGCCAAGAGCTATGATGCATTTATATTGCACGTGTATCTGATGTAAATTACTATTAATTACTCAAAAATTATACATTTATGCTTGTACACATTGTTGTATACGGTCGAAATAGATTTCGGCCTTCCTACGTTCGATCGAGTTCAAGTGTTAAAAAGTCGTAATGAGATTTAGGGAGTAAGCTCCGAAGTCAGTACTAACGAGCCTCGAGTCTGAAGGTCGCTCGAGGAGTCGGCTCGGTAGCCTTATCGAGCCCGTGACCGAATCGAACCGCAAGACACTGCTTCGTGGTCGGAAATACGCGACGCTCATCTCGAAGGTCGAACTCGAGCCAAGACCGAAGGGCCCGACCCAGTAACGAGTTCAATCCAGTATCGAGCTCACAGACAAGAGCCGTTGCAACCGCACCAAGAGAGAGAATCTTGGCGGGAATCGAGAAAGAGACAAGTCATCATGGCCTTCCACTATATGCTTTATTTTATTATTTTTTTGTAATGACTATCTACTATAAAAGGGGGAATCCTTGTAAGCTATGGGGGCAAAAAAGAAAAACACACTGTAATCAAAAATCACTTCTCATATTGAAAGATATCCCTTTGTGTTTGTTTTACTTTATCTTATTTATTCTTGTTGCTCACTATTTGCATTCTCATAGTCAAGAATACACATATCTCTATTTCTCAGCACGATTTATATCAAATTGTATAGCACATCCTTAGAACCATACACAAATCTAACGTTATCCGATTTTTTCGGTAAACAGTTTGGCGCCCACAGTGGGGCTAAGGGTAACAATGATCGTTTGATATAAATCTAAAGTGCACGCCAGCTTGCAACTTCAAATCAGCAATGGCTTTACCTATCTACCACGAAGCCGGCCTTCAAGATGAAACCAACAACTTGGCACCCGGGGCCGGAAGGCCACTTAACGATGGTACGGAGGCTTGAATCGAAGTACCTGAAATTCGAGCCGAAGTACCATTAGAGGCGAATCAGCGTTCCGAACCGGAAAGAAGCATTCAGGGCGGTACTCGATCCATAGCCCGAGACACCCATAACGCGGGGGAAATCGGGGCCAGCTTACGTATGATCTTTGAGATACTACAAGCCCAACAAGTAGCGATAGCTCAGTTACAGAGCCAAACTCGCGTACAAAGCAGGCCGGATTCCAATCCACTTCGAGAAATCACCCCCAGAACGGAGCCCTCCATAGTGAAATCAAACGAGCAAGAATCGGGGACCACTCTCGGAATTACTAAATTGCTCGAGGAACTCACAAAACGAGTCGAAGCCAACGACAAGAGAGTGGAAACATACAATGCCAGGGTCGATCAAATCCTGGGGGCTCCACTAATGATAAAAGGGCTTGATTCGAAAAAATTCATACAAAAGCATTTTCCCTCGAGTGCAGCACCAAAACCAATCCCCAAAAAATTCTGTATGCTCGAAATTCCCAAATATAACGATACGACCGATCCTAACGAACATGTCACCTCTTACACATGTGCCATCAAAGGTAACGATTTGAAGGACGATAAGATCGAATCCGTGTTGTTAAAAAAGTTCGGGGAGACCCTCTCGCAGGGAGCGATGATCTGGTATCACAATTTACCACCAAATTCTATCGATTCTTTTGCCATGTTAGCAGATTCGTTCGTAAAGGCACATTCTGGTGCCATAAAGGTTGCAACAAGGAAATCAGACCTCTTCAGAGTAAAGCAAAGGGGTAATGAAATGCTGAGGGAATTCGTATCCCGATTTCAAATGGAACGCACAGAATTGCCACCGGTCACAGATGATTGGGTCGTACAAGCTTTCACCCAAGGGTTGAACGAGCTAAGTTCGACAGCATCACATCGGCTAAAACAAAATTTGATCGCGTATCCAGCAATAACTTGGGCAGATGTACACAACCGATACCAATCAAAAATTAGGGTCGAGGATGATCAGTTGGGAGCTCCGTATGGACCCGTACATCAGAACAGGACAGCTACTAAAAACCAAAAGGAGATCGACAGAGAACAAAGGTCGAACAGAGACCGATATCAACCGTACGTCGCAGATCGGGTGAACAATGGTTCAGCACGCAATACAGTTCGGAACAATCGAAGGATTGATCAAGGGAAAAATTCTCGGGGACTTATTAGTAAGAGCGGCTTTGATAAATATGTCGATCTTATAGAAGCACCTCGATTATCAGAATATAACTTCAGCGTTGGTGCATCCGCTATCGTGTCGGCTATTAGACGCATCAAGGACACTAAATAGCCTCGACCCATGCAGACCGATCCGACCCAAAGAAATCCCAATCAAATGTGCCACAGAATGGAAGATTGCAGGCAACTAAGAGAGGAAATAGCCGCTTATTTAACAAAGGGCACCTTCGGGAATTTCTGAGTGATAGGGCGAAGAACCATTTTAAAAACAGGGATTTCGTCAAGCAAAACAAGCAAGAAGAACCGCAGCACGTCATTCACATGATCATCGGCAACATTGATACCCCTCAGGGACCAGTGCTTAAACGCACTAAAACATCGATTGTGAAAGAAAAGCGATCTCGGACTCAAGATTACGCACCCATGGGGACTTTGTCCTTCGATGATGAAGATGCAGAAGGGGTCATCCAACCTCATAACGATGCACTGGTATTATCTGTACTCATGAATAAAACTAAAATTAAGCGTGTGTTAATCGATCCATGTAGCTCAGCCAACATCATCATATTGAAGGTCGTAGAACAGCTCGGCCTGCAGGACCAGATCGTACCTGCAACTCTGGTTCTAAACGGGTTCAATATGGCATGTGAAACCACCAAAGGCGAGATAATCCTACCAATAAACGTGGTTGGAACCATCCAGGAAACAAAGTTTCATGTGATCGAAGGCGATATGAGATACAACGCCCTTTTTGGAAGGCCATGGATCCACAACATGAGAGTTGTACCTTTGACCCTACACCAGGCCCTCAAATTCCCGACATCGAGAGGTGTCAAGACGGTGTACGGAGAACAACCAGCCACAAAGGAAATGTTCGCTGTCGAGGAAGCTAAACCAATGTTCTCGCCTTCGCCGATAAAGGGATCGGGCTTAGAAGGAGATCGGGACACCAAATAGCAATCACAGACATCGGCTTCGACTCAGCCAGGTAACCAGAAGATCGAAGAGGATGATGATCAAAGGGTCCCTTCATCTTTCATGATTCCCGATGACTTTGACGCCACCAAATCAACAATTGAGGAACTAGAGCAAGTCACACTAATCGAGCACTTGCCCGAGCGAAAGGTATACTTGGGAACGGGGTTGATCCCCGAACTCGGGAAGAAACTTGTTCAATTTCTTATCGATAACATCGATTGTTTTGCCTGATCCATTTAGATATAACAGGAATCCCACCGGCCATAACGACACATCGACTAAGCTTGGACCCTAGGTTTAGACCGGTGAAAAAAAAGAGAAGACCCCAATCCGAGGGAAAGCACGCATTCATAAAGGACGATGTAACCAAGCTTCTCAAGATGGGGTCCATTCGGGAGGTAAAATATCTCGAATGGTTAGCCAACGTAGTTGTAGTGCCTAAAAAAGGGAACAAACTTAGAATGTGTGTGTACTATAAGGATTTGAACAAAGCATGCCCCAAAGATTCTTTTTCGCTGCCCAACATCGATCGCTTGATCGATGCCATGGCCGGCCACGAGATCCTCACTTTTTTCGATGCCTATTCCGGGTATAATCAAATCCAGATGAACCAGGAGGACCAGGAAAAGACTTCATTTGTCACCAAATATGGAACATATTGTTATAATGTGATGCCCTTCGGGCTAAACAATGCAGGGGCTACTTACCAACGCCTAGTAAATAAAATGTTCGAAGAAAAAATAGGAAAATCAATGGAAGTTCATATTGATGACATGCTAGTTAAATCCCTGGGTGCAGATGACCATTTGACCCATTTGCAGGAAACGTTCGAAATTTTGAGAAAATACAATATGAAGCTCAACCCTAAAAAATGTGCTTTCGGGGTCGGTTCGGGCAAGTTCCTCGGCTTCATGGTGTCAAATCGGGGAATCGAGATTAACCCGATAAAATCAAGGCCATCAAAGACATCGTCATTGTGGACAGCGTGAAAGCCGTACAAAGGCTAACGGGCCGGATTACTGCCTTAGGCCGGTTCATTTCGAGATTATCTGATCGAAGTCACAAATTTTTCTCTCTACTAAAAAAGAAGAACAATTTTGCTTGGACCCCGGAGTGCCAACAAGCGTTAGAGGAACTGAAACGATATCTATCAAGCCCACCACTACTTCACACTCCAAAAACAGACGAAAAACTTTGCTTGTACTTGGCAGTATCGGAAATTGCCGTAAGCGGTATCCGNACTCAGTCCTATCCCCATAGCCGTTCATGAAATGGGGAATGGATATCGTCGGCCCTCTGCCATCAACCCCAGGTAAAGCCCAATTCATTTTATTTATGACTCACTATTTTTCTAAATGGGTTTAAGCACAGGAGTTCGAGAAAATAAGAGAGAAAGAAGTTATAGACTTTATTTGGGATCATATCATATGCCGATTTGGGATACCCGCCGAAATAGTATGTGACAATGGAAAATAATTCGTTGGCAGCAAAGTAACAAGATTCCTCGAAGATCACAAAATAAGAAGGATACTATCGATACCATACCACCCCAGTGGGAATGGATAGGCCGAATCAACGAACAAAACTGTCATTCAAAACCTAAAGAAGAGGTTGAACGACGCTAAAGGAAAATGAAAAGAAATCCTGCCTGAAGTCCTTTGGGCATATCGGACGACGTCAAAATCCAGTATGGGGACGACCCCATTCTCCTTAGTATATGGGTCTGAAGTATTGATACCAGTCGAAGTTGGTGAACCCAGTATCAGATTTCGATTCGCGATGGATGAATCAAATAACGAGGCTATGAATACCAGCCTCGAATTATCAGACGAAAGACGAGAAACTGCTCTCGTCCAATTGGCTGCCCAAAAGTAGCGAATCGAAAGATATTATAATCGAAGAACCAAGCTCCGCCATTTCAATCCCGGGGACTTAGTGTTAAGAAAAGTCACCATCAATACCTGAAATCTGAACGAAGGAAAACTAGAACCGAATTGGGAAGGACCATATCAGGTGCTCGAGAACATCGGAAAGGGATCGTACAGGCTCGGCATTATAAACGGCAAACAGCTATCAAGCAGCTGGAATGTATCACATCTGAAATGGTACTACTGCTAAGAAGTCCGAACAAGGTCTAAGATGGATCTTTCGATTGAAAGCACGCATTGCACTCTTTTTCCCTTAGACCGGTTTTATCCCAAATGAGTTTTTCGGCAAGATTTTTAATGAGGCAACCATTGATCGTGTTGCACTTACAACAATATCCGAGACCTCTTTACAATCGACCTCGAATACTGAGGGGGCATTAGTCCCTCAAATACATCGAGTTCAGATGCAAGAGAGTTATTTCACAACAACAGGGTTCCAATAGGAAAAACTGTAAGAGCCAAATGGTCAAAACGAACCATGCTCATTGGCCCGAATCTAGGCGTGAAACATGAACACATGTGTAATGACGTGCGAAGAAAGTTCTCTTCTTTATCGACATCTTATATCCAAGAAAAATTCCTCTATTTGGAGATTTATTATGCAAACAGAATCAAGTTAAATTAGACCGTTATGCCTACGGGCTACCTTTTATTTTTCGAGTTCGAGCAAGCACTCACTCGACTATTAAGCCTACGGGCTACATTGCATCGATTTCGAATCATTCACTTGATTGATAAGCCTACGGGCTACTTTTTATTTCGAGTTCGAGCAAGCACTCACTCGACCACTAAGCCTACGGGCAACTTCGAACGTTATGCCTACGGGCTACATTGCATCGAGTTCGAGTCATTCACTTGACTGATAAGCCTACGGGCTACTTTTTATTTCGAGTTCGAGCAAGCATTCACTCGACCACTAATCCTACGGGCAACTTCGAACGTTATTTCTACGGGCTACATTGCATCGAGTTCGAGTCATTCACTCGACTGATAAGCCTACAGGCTACCTTTTATTTCGAGTTCGAGCAAGCATTCACTCGACCACTAAGCCTACGGGCTACTTCGACCATTATGCCTACGGGCTACATTGCATCGAGTTCGAGTCATTCACTCTACTGATAAGCCTACGGGCTACTTTTTATTTCGAGTTCGAGCAAGCATTCACTCGACCACTAAGCTTACGGTCTACTTCAACCATTATGCCTATGGACTACATTGCATCGAGTTCGAGTCATTCACTCGACTGATAAGCCTACGGGCTACTTTCTATTTCGAGTTCAAGTCATTCACTCGACTGATAAGCCTACGGGCTACTTTTTATTTCGAGTTCGAGCAAGCATTCACTCGAACACTAAGCCTACAGGCTACTTCGACCATTATGCCTACGGGCTACATTGCATCGATTTCGAGTCATTCACTCAACTAATAAGCCTACGGGCTACTTTTTATTTCGAGTTCGAGCAAGCATTTACTTGACCACTAAGCCTACAGGATAATTCGATCATTACGCCTAACGGGATGCATTGCATCGAGTTCGAATCATTCACTCGACGACTAAAGCCTACGGGCTACTTTTATTTCGAGTTCGAGCAAGCACTCACTCAACCATCATGCTCACGGGCTATATTACTTCACTTGACGATTACGCCCACAGATTATATTTCTTCAAGTTCGAATCATTAACTCAACTAGTAAGCCCAGGGGCTACGTCACTTCGAACAATCAATTATAGAGACTACGAAGTCCAAATTTGATTGAATTGTTACGATCCTTGTGAAAACATTTTTAAGGCACGCATAAAGTCTTCACAAATCGGCCAAAATTGTCTATATACAAAAAAAATTACATGATTGAAAAACAAAATTATGAACTAAGCTTCCTGATCATCCTCAGGGGCGTTTGCTTCTCTGTCAGGCCCTCCCCCATCCTCGGATCCGCTCTTGCTACAGTCATCATCATCATCATCGCCATCAGAAGCCAAGGCTTCAGCTTCAACTTCGAGCTCTTTAGCCTTTTTTATTTCTTCAGTAAGGTCGAAACTCCGAGCATGTATCTCCTCGAGGGTCTCCCTCCGAGACCTACATTTAGCAAGTTCGGCAATCCAATATGCTCGGGTGTCGGCAGTGTCTGCTGCCTCTCGTGCCTCCATCTGAGCAACCTCGGCATTAGCCCGATACACGACAATGGACTTATCCGCCAAGATTTTCGACGACTCAACCTCCACCTTGGCTTCAGCAAGCTGGGCTTCAAGCTCCTCGATCCTCTTAGCTTGAGCCGAACCCTTTTGCTTAACTTTCGAAGTTGAACATCGGCCGATAATAAGTTGGTCAAAATGGTCTCCTTTTTCGCAGCCAGGCTATCGATAGTCTCCTTCCACCGATTACATTCAGCTTTGATTTGATCGACTTCTTCCCGAAGTGACCCGATCTTTTCAACCTTTTGCTGCAGCTGAGACAACGAAGAGTTAACTTCCACAGTCGAGTCAAACCCATACTTTAACAAAACGAGGCTCACCTGCTTGTCAAGTTCGGCCTCTTCTTCACGAGCCTTCGCCAAATCCACTTTGAGGTCCTTTATAGCCTCATCCTTTTGGCTGCAAAGAAGCCGCAAGGCGTCTCTCTGCCCCGAGACCTTCTGAAGCTCGACCTTACACTGGCTAAGGTCAACTCGAAATCTACTAATGGCCTGCACAGTAGGGAAAGAACACGAGTCAAATTCGGAAAAAAACAAAGAAACCAAGTATAGTAAAATCATTACCCGAGTAATGAAACGTTGGGCCTCTTCTAGTAGAAGAGAAGCGTCACCAATATCGGAAGCATCATCGACTCTAGTAAAGCAATCCCAAAAGGGGTCCCCTGCACTAGAGCCTCCGCCCATATCGGGGGTCTTTAATTCTCGAGATTCCTTTAACACCTCCTCAGAAAAGGTAGGAAGAGAAGGCGAATAACCCACTGTCATAGTCCCAAGCAAATCACTCGGGGCGTTCCGATCAAGACTCGGGATCTCAGGGTCAACCCCGACCGGTACAGCTGCCATCGGCTTAAGAGCTTTGGTGACCTCGATAGCTCTCGCAGATCGGGTCACCAAAGCCGAGGCACCTCTTTCTTCATCTTCTTCTTCTTTGACTTCTTCTTCTTCTCTCAGTCATTGGACCGAATCAATCGAAAGGGCAATTGCCTTCCTCCTCACCCTTCGAGTTTTGGTCTTGGGGCCCTCTGACCGAGAGGCAACTTTTTGCTTATTATCTTTCCCCGATTTCAGGATCGGGGACTTGGTTCCTTCTTTACCGCTCGAGGGCCTCAAAGCGACGTCCTTGGTTACGCCTGTGTGAAAGGAAATCGGTAACGAATGGAGCACAAAGAACACTTTGAAGGAAACGAGAAGTAAAACCTTACCATGGTTCTTGGCTTCCCATCTGCCTTTTGCCAAGCGCATTCGGCATTAGAGGAAGTCGAGGCTAACTTTCGAACCCAATCCTCGAGGTCAGGCACCGCTTGTGGCATCCAAGGGGCAGCTGTATATGGGGAAGAGACATTAGAAAAAATCGAGAAAGGATACAAAAAGCAACGTCTTATGAGAACAACTTACAGTCAAAATTCCATTCCTCGGGGAACGGCATCTCCTCTTCCGGAATAAGGTCACGGGTCCTCACCCGAATGTAACACCCCATCCAACCCCGATCCGTGTCTTCGTCGATGCTCGACATCAAAGCCTTCAATGCCCGACGATGAAGTCTAATTAATCCTCAAAAGATTTGAGGCCGATACAACTGTATGAGGTGATTCAGGGAAAAGTCTAGCCCCCCGGCTTTGATGGAGAAGAAGCGAAGTAGGATTACTATAAATAGAGAGGGATGAATTTGACCGAGGGTGACCTGATATCTCTTGCAAAAATCAATGATCACCGGGTCGACCGGATCCAATGTGAAGGGATAAGTGTAAACATTTAAAACCCCCTCCACATGGGTGACGACGCTCTCTTCAGGGGATGAAATTTGCAACACAACCTCGGAACCCCAGGTGCAGTTTTTTCTAACGGCCCCGAGATAACCCTCTGTTATAGAGCACATATACATCGACATGTGCTCGCATCGACCCGGGACGGATGAAGGATTCTCAATCTTAAAATTGATCTTTAGAGTACACGGGCCGGGAATGTAGTCATAGATGGACGGCTCCATTGGCGCCTTGTCGTCGGACGGCCGTGAAGAAGAATCTTTCTCCTTCTGAGGCACAGTTTTCGAAGTCTTGGCCATTGATATGGGAGGAAGAAAGACAAAGGAAAGTGAAAAATTAACGACACCAAAACTCTGATAGCAACAAGAAAGGAAGAAAAGATGAGAAAATTTGGGGGAGTGAATGCGTGAAAGTAGTAAATGATAGATGGAAGAGCTATTTATAGGCTCGCATCATGACGGTTCAATATCATAGGTGGCCGATCGCCATCTGACGAGCATTAAATACCTTGAAAGGCTGAATCAATGGAACAGCTATCACATACGTCATAATCGATCCCTGCGAAAACATCGGCTTATGACCCGATCGAACCGCCAAAAATCACATCGATTCTCACCGCATCCTTCGTGAGAAACGAGGGGACTATCTGTATACGGTCGAAATAGATTTCGGTCTTCCTACGTTCGATCGAGTTCAAGTATTAAAAAGTCGGAATGAAATTTTGGGAGTGAGTTCCAAAGTCAGTACTATCGAGCCTCGAGTCCGAAGGTCGCTCGAGGAGTCGGCTCGGTAACCTTATCGAGCGCGTGACCGAATCGATCCGCAAGACACTACTTCGAGGTCGAAAATGCGCGACGCCCATCTCGAAGGTCGAACTCAAGCCAAGACCGAAGGGCTCGACCCAATAACGAGTTCGAGCCAGTATCGAGCTCACAGATAAGAGTCGTTACAATCGCATCAAGAGAGAGAATCTTGGCGGGAATCGAGAAAGAGACAAGTCATCATGGGCCTTCCACTATATGCTTTATTTTATTATTTTTTGTAATGACCCTCTACTATAAAAGGGGGAATCCTTGTAAGCTATGGGGGCAAAAAAGAAAAATACACTGTAACCAAAAATCACTTCTCATATTGAAAAATATCCCTTTGTGCTTGTTTTACTTTATCTTATTCATTCTTGTTGCTCATTATTTGCATTCTCATAGTCAAGAATACACATATCTCTATTTCTCAACACGATTTATATCGAATTGTATCGCACATCCTTAGAACCATACACAAATCTAACGTTATCCGATTTTTTCGGTAAACAATTGTAAAATTTTCCATTTAGTTATTAACAGATATTAAAGAAAAATAATCGTTTGTATGATGTGTCACATCAAAAGAATGAGTGGAAAACCAACAAGGTGGGTGAAGATGAGTTGAAAACTAAAATTGCATTGATATTTAACTTCTACCTAAAATACGTAACTATGTAAATATGCACGTTCCTATGATAGAAATCTGAGTGAAATTTCCTTTAAACAATTAAAATCTCAATAATCAGACAATACAATTCTAAAAAGCAACACAAAAGAGAAAGACAAAGGTAGAACAAAAGAACATTGACTTACAACTTAATTCTTTCTTATAACAATTTTAGCCACTATTTTCCCCTATCGCTTTTAAACCAATTGGTTCTCTATCCGAACGAAATGGAAATATTTCACTATAGTCTGACCTGTCCAATTTCACCACATCAAATCTTGTATTTCTTTGGTTATAACACACCAATTTATCAAAACCCATCATTAGAGCAATATCACTATCGTAGAAATCAACTGGACTTGGATATTTCATCACACTTTTAACGGTTTCAATCTCCACTTCTTTCTCCTTATTCCACAAATGGTTTCTTGTATTGTCAATACACCAAAGCTCTAACATTTCATTCGGCGATAGACAAATAAATCCCAACTTCCCTTCGTACTCCACCAGTTTTTTGTCTGTATAATCTTTGTTTTCGGTTACTGTCTCTGGAAGTGAGAATCTTGGACAAGCTTCTTTGCCATTATAGTTTAAGACTAATACGTGATCATCATCTGTGAGAAAATAAACTAAACCACTTGCATTAATAGGGAGACAAGAGGATTCGAAAAACACATCGTAAGGGAGTGAGATTATATTTGTTCGTCTCCAGGCAAAAGTCTCAGAGTCAAAGATTTCGCAACAATAATTGCCAAGTCCCAAGCGCCTATAAACAAAGATTCATCAAATGAAGGAAATACATATATGAAAATCTAATTTTAGCAAAAGCAAAAACCAATCAATGAACGATAGATATATGATTTGGAACATAAGAAAATTAAGATGCAAATTTTACATACCTACGACGAGGTGGTGATAAGTCTTGTGACAAACGAATAATCTTGAAATGTAAAGGACTTGATTTGAGTACCACTAGAGCAACCTTGACAGTTTGATACCTCGTTTTTGGATTAGGCAACACTTTCCATTCTCGGGTACTAGGTTTGCAAATATAGTACATATGGTTACGATTCTTTATTCTTCTCACGCAACACAAAATCCCTTGTTTTGAAGATGCCTCGATCTTTGTGTTGTGAAAATGGTTGAAAATTTTATATTCAGGTTTCTTCAAGGTTTCAACTGGTAGATGCAATGGATCTTTTCCAGAGCAATCGTCCATTGAAACAAACTCTGTAACGTACTTGTTGTTTTCTAAACCTTGAACGAAGTAACCTAAAATATTATTTGTTCTGTGACAATATACTTGCATAAAACCTAATTTATATGTCATGTTTTTCCATGTCTTGTTAACTACTTTGCAAGCATCTAATGTTTCCAAGGAAGTTCGAGTTAATATCTCGAAAGCCATATCAGATGGAAGCTCTGAAGAAGCCATTAATGGAACTCTTTAATTAAGGAGTTAATTTCTAGAGAAAATAAAGAGTGTTTAGTTAATGTAAGGAAAGATAAGGGATTAATGAATCTTGAATCACTACATCAGCTTGAAAGTATAACTAATTTATAATAAGAGGAAGTACGTTGAAGATAAAGCAGGTAATTAAGTTCATATATCATAGAAGGAAAAAAAATAAAATAAGTAGCCATGCAAAATACGAGATTTGATTTTTGAATTTATCTTATGGTCAGCAACTTTTCCTTCTTGCTCATACTTAGTAGGCGATTACCATATTTTCACTTTATAATAGTATGCGATCTCAACTTCGAGAAGTGTATTGAATATTATACCTTTTATTAATGTGGAATGAATTATTTTACCAAATCAGAACTGAAGATAGAAATAGAAAAGACACAAAGTTTTGTCCCTAAATAATGTAGCAAGATCAGATTTCGCAGGATCAGATATGGTTTGCTTATTAATTTCTCTTGATTAATGTAATTTTTCTACTAGATCGCTTTGAAGGATTAAGCAAGTCGAAAATTCTGCGCGTAAATAGAGTTCTTTATTATTAAGTAAGATTAAATTTTTCTATCAACGTATTCTTTCTCACGTAGAAAAATGATATTTGTGTCGTTTAAGTGAAAAACGTGAGAGAATTAGAGAACAATAATTAAAAAAGGATGATTATGAATTATTTTATTTATTTTAAAAAATTACACTATATCTTTTTTTCAGTTTATATGATACGATTATCATTTTAGAAGTCAAATGGTATTTTTATTCAAAATTCTTATTTATTTTAAGTTAATTAACTATAAAATTGTGACTTATGGTACTTTTAAAAAAATTTAAGTACATCGTTACAAAATTTAGAAGTTGAATGAAAATTAACAATTGGATAATTAGATCTTTGTACTTTGAACTTCGAGGAAAGAAGTAAAGGAAAAGAGAAAATAAAAAAGGAGATATCTCAAGTATAACTTTGGATGTAATGGATATTTTTTGTTTACTTCTAATCTGGAGATATTTCATTAGAAAGAAATTGGTATAGAACTTGTCAACGAGTTACTATCTATTATACAGTTAAAAATATTTAATTGTATTGCTGCATAACAAAATTTTCTTTCAATTTTGGTGAAAAATCAACCAGGTCAAATGAAATAGGACGTAGTATAGACAAACTAATATATCGTCATTCGGCTTCAAAATGATTAAGTAATAATCAGTGTTTTAAAAGGAGTAGGTGTAAGGCGGGACGTTTTACATATGCCTCATCGAGGCGTAAGCCTCGAGGCACGGGGCGTAAGCCTCATAGGTATTTAATTTTTAATATTTTATAAAATAATATAATTACAGTAAATATTTATAAAGAGATAAAATTGCATAAAAATTGAAGAAACTATAAATATGTGAAATATATATATGTGTGTGTATGCGCGCGCGCACGTGTGCTCCATCCCTACAAAAACTAGTCAAAACAATTTATTATACGTGTCACGACCTAAAATCCATTAAAGGTCATGATGGCGCCGGACACCGCTGTCAGGCAAGCCAAAAAATAAATACTTAATTTGGTTCTCATTTTAATATTTTTGAAATCATATTTCCTTCAACTAAATAGTAAAAGATGGAATTTACAGAGTAAATAATAATAATATTTTTTAACAATTTCAATATAGGACAACCCAGATCACCCCAAAACATGGTGTCACAAGTGCATGAGCCTCAACTAGGAATGTAAAATAAAATACAACATCTGTCCGGAATACAAATTCGGACAGGAGAAATATAAACATTCTGAAGGAGACTCTGTTGGCTACGGACTCGTAACGCGGAATGCAGCTCACCTAAATCCCCGCAATAACCACGCCTCTGCGCCCACAAGGCCACTAGACATATATGCACGTGCACAAAAATATGCAGCAATTGTAGTATGAGTACGTAAATCAATGCGTACCCACTAAGTATCCCGCCTAACCTCGAAGAAGTAGTGGCGAGGGGGCGACTTCAACACTTACTATGGGCTATAAATAAAATATCAATGATGTAATTAGGCATGGATTACGTTGAACAGTTGTAAGATCAATATCATAAAATAAGTAAACAATTATTTTGTTCATAAGAAATTTCTAAATTTATTTTCGGCATTTAATATTTTTGTATCTCGGGCCAATGAGCAATATCAATTATTATCAATTCCAAAAATATATCATGCGCAAATCATGCTGAGGTCGTACGGCCTGATCCAACATAAATATTTAAAATATACACTACCGAGGGTCGAACGACGCGAACCATAGATGCATCTATTTAACGTGTCGAGGCGTTCGGCCCGCTCCATAAAATAGAAAATACAATTTAAAACAACCAAATTCAAGATTTATTAAGGCAACTATTCAAGAAATATAAATTCTTATTTACGGTCCAGAAGAATGGAGTTTAACCTTTTAAAGTTCCTTTACCAAGTTTTGATATGATTTAAGCAATTTAAATTAACAGGTAGGATGCAAGCATCGTAATTATGACTTGATCTGGGTCTTAGACTACCCGGACATAAGCATATTAGTAGCTACGCACGGACTCTGGTCACCTCGTACGTACGTAGCCCTCACAAATAGAAGTACATATTGAATTATTTCACCTATGGGGTTAATTCCCTCTTACAAGGTTAGAAAGGAGACTTACCTCACTCCGACGTTCCAAAATCGGCTCCAACGCCGCCCTAACTGTAATGACTCAACCGGTCATTTTAACTTTTTGAACCCCGTTCCCTAAAATAAAACTTTCCGTAGGTGCTTGTAATGATTTATGACTTGCGAGGATGGTTGGTTCGGGATGTGGAAGTGTTTGAGGTGAAACCGGAACACTTAGTTCCTTAAGTTGGCCCTAAAGTGCTAAGTTTGACTTCGGTCAACATTTTGAGAAAACGACATCGGAATAGAATTTTGATGCTTCCAACAGCTCCGTATGGTGATTTTGGACTTAGGAGCATGATCGGAATTTTATTTGGAAGTCCGTAGTAAAATTTGGCTTGAAATGGCTAAAATATAAATTTAAAGTTTGAAAGTTTGACCGGGGAGTTGACTTTTTGACCAGTTCTGAAAATTTTCATAGCTCCATTATGTAATTTATGACTTCTGTGCAAAATTTGAGGTCAATCGGACTTGATTTGATAGGTTCCGACATCGAATGTAGAATTTAAAAACTCTTAGTTTCATTAAGCTTAAATTGGGGTATGATTCATAGTTTTAGCGTTGTTTGATGTGATTTAGAGGTTCGACTAAGTTCGTATGATATTTTAGGACTTGTTGGTATATTTGGTTGAGGTCCCGAAGGCTTCGGATGAGTTTTGGATGGTTAACAGATCAAAAGTTGGACTTAAAAAGCTGCTGCAATTTTTCCTCTTCTGTTGGGCATTCTGGACAGTCATCGAGCC
>AWOL01S0069553.1:2246-15076 GCA_000715115.1 Nicotiana otophora | reverse complement strand
CTATTTATCAAAATGGGGTCGGGTTATGAAAATTAAAAAATTAACCCTCCGAAAGCAGGTCTGCGGTCGCATAATGGACCGCAGAATGGGTATGCGGGTCGAACAATGCATCGCAAAATCGATGCCCAGAAATGGGCTTCACTGGACAGGTTTGCAACCATTTTGCGGTCGCATAACTACTTATGCGATCGCATAATGGTTCTGCCATCGCATAATTGGTCGCAGAATCGCATTTTTTCAGCCTTTGGTAATTTGGTGATAACTTCTTGTAGGAATGTCCAAATGATGAACGGTTTAAAGTGTTAGAAACTAGACTCAAAAATCCTTCATTGGATAGGTAATACACCATATAACACTTCGTATCATGAGAGTTATGCTTATTTGAAGTTGGGTGTTGTGCGAACTCACTTGAACTTTAGTCTATTATGAAATTTCCAACTTCTATATTCTATGCCGAAACCTATCAAATCAAGTCCATTTGACCTCAAATTTTGCACACAAGTCATAAATGACATAATTAACCTATCCTAATTTTCGGACTCGGATTCCGACCCGATATCAAAAAGTCAACGGGGTCAAACTTTCCAAAAATTAAACTTTTGGCATTTCAAGCCTAATTCTACTACGGACCTCCAAATAATATTCCGGACACGTTCCTTCGCCCAAAATCACCATACAGAGCTATTGGAATCATAAAAAATCGAATCCGAGGTCATTTACACATCGGTCCACATCTAGTCCATTTTTCTAACTTAAACTTTAAACCTTGGAACTAAGTGTTCCAATTCATTCCAAAACATCACAGGACCCAAACCAATTACCCCGACAACTCACACAACAACTGTAAGGTACAATTTGAGCAGTAAATGGGGAAACGGGGTTGTAATACTCAAAACGACCGGTCGGATCGTTACATTCTTCCCCCACTTAAACATATGTTCGTTCTCGAACGTGCCAAGAGTTGTTTCTAAGCCATCAAATCACTGTTCCATATTACCACACACATACTCGGGGTGATCCCACGCCACCCTATTCCCTGTAAATTGTATAGGCCTGACAACACAACATAATTAAAAATCATTACTTCAACCTTAGCCTATTAACCTTGGAATTCAATTTCCAATATTCAGAATTTCTTTTCAAGACCTGAATCTCACATCAACACGATGTATGAGTCTGAACAAGTTGTATTGAGCCATAACCATAACCCCAGATATAATCACTTAACATACTACACAACTCGCATGCTCACAACACCAGTTTCTATCACATTAACTACTCCAAAGTAACCCGGTAATAGTATTAAACCACATATCAAACAAAACCTCGTTCTAAAACTTTTGCACACTACTGATAATGAAAGAAATACGCAGAAATCTCAAGACCCCTTATCAGATCAACAAGTAATTGAGCTCTATCACCCCAACCAGAACCATAATCACTTTCTAAGCCGAATTTCAATATTATCTTCCCGAATATACCGTTTCAAACCTGATAGTACTCATTCTAGGTCCAATGACCTTATATTATTAAACACAACTATACCACAGACACGCACATCAACATAACTTAAGCCACAACTGCGGAATCTGTGTACCCAAATATGGGAGATGTCTCAAGGAAGAGAACCATTCTATTGCTTCTTTCCAGGAGAAAATCACAATACACAACACGTTCTCCACACAGGTAGAAAAGTATCTAATTCAAACCATGGTAGAAACCATCATGAACACTTTGAAATCCATATGCACATAACCAAGCTATTAGAACTAAATTCCTCTAACTCGACCAAACCACGTAGATCAGCAAAACCCAATAATATTACCACCAAAACATCTGTAAAGTCTTACCACGTTGTAATTACCCAAAGGACCGATCCTACCATTACCATACTGGTCCAGCCTACTACCCAATTGTCCTATTTCTCCGAGTCCCTTCCGAATTTGCCTTCCGATTGATACTTCTCCTTGCTAAAATGCCACGATCTTTAGCCACACTCACCCCACAAACCTTAGCATAGAACCACAACGCCCTATGGCCCTTAAGCAACTGTGTTCTTCTTAAGCACCTCCATAAATACCACAACTGTAACACTCATTCTAAAAATACCTTATGTGAATTTAAAATTATTCTTCTTACCTTCCTTATACTGAAATATAGAATCCCTAGTCATACAGAACTTTCGTTTGTCCAGGCACCATCAAATTCAAATCTCAGGTTTTATCCATACACAAGTCCGGAGAAATTCTCAATTGCTATATAAAATTCTCAAACCCACTAGAATTTTCTCGGAAGTCACCCACTTTGCTCAAATCTAAATTGCACTGCCCAAATGGGCCAAAAGACACGTGCCACATTAGCACAACAACACTTAAATAAGTAACTCTACTTTAATAACCCCAATCAAATTCATACTCCGTGCGTACTACATATTTTGAAAATAACAACTCACTCATCCCATGATTTTACTCATAAAGCACAACATAAACCGTATTCAGAAATTTCCTTACTCGAGAGTCATCCTCGATCTCAAATTCTGCAAGTCATAACTATCCCACCAGTATGCCTCAACCCAAAACTAAAATTTAACACATAACCATGAAATCAAATTGTCAATAGCAGGCTCCCTACTTGGCTCAAAGCCATAGATTAAAACACTCCATAATACACAATAACCATACTCTATTACCGTCATAATATTATAGTCAGTTCAACAAAACTTCTTTTCCAACTTATGCAACGCCAACCATAAAAATACCCCAATCAGCCGCTAAGCTCGTATTTTATTCTCTTGACAATCAAATCAACCTTCTCAGCCAGATTCAAATTCAAATCTCCGATGCCTCGTAGGCAGAAAAGAAACTCTCTACTCAAGTCATAAGGAATACACCTACGTAGATTACTCCGTAGGGGATAACCCACCTGCTTAACCTTAAATTAGTATCTTGTTATACCCTTTAGCAGTCACAATTTCTACGCAATCATTAAATCTTTCCAAGTCCAAACTTATTAACAAGACATGAGAATTTGGTCTGTCCCAAAATTTAACAATGTGAAAGATCCTTCAAAATATTCGTTACTCGAGACTGTTCATCACAGCAAATCGAAAATCAAGCACCCAATGGATTTTCCTTTACATTTCAAGGAAACACTTCTCGTCATATTCTAATCGTCTTAACACATCCCATGGTCATATCATACCTATCACACCGCCATTCCACCGCTCATCGAGCCATAATTTCCACTGTAGGGTCATTACCGGACATATAAGTCCAATTGTATGAGTTACAACTGAAGCTACCGAGCTTAAGCTATGGTCTAAACTTGGCCTCAAGTCCTCCAGACTGGCCCATCACCAAAACATAGAATACTCATCTCGAACTTCATTCATGGAATCACAAGCCCGATGCACAGCTAATATCGAGCGCTCATGTGCGCATACGAATACATGGAAGGAATTCAAAGAGTTTATGTATCAAGCTGAATCAATCTCGCACGATAAGGAAAGAAATATGGGAAGTATATATCCTAAATGCCCTATAGCCTCTCGAAGATAAGTATGGACGTCATCATACCGATCCGTCAGACTCTACTAGACACTTGCTCATGACTTGTAGAACCTATAAACGTACAGCTTTGATACCACCTTGTCACGGCCCAAAATCTAACTAGTCGTGATGACACATAACCCTACCCGCTAGGTAAGACAACTTTCAATTATCCAATTACAATAACGATTATTTAAAAGAGAAGATCTAAAACTAATACATTTCCCCAAGAACCGGTAGTACAAATTATGAGCTTCTAAGAGTAGAGTATACAAAGCGGAAATGAAATAAATACATAGTGTGTTTGAATAATACATAAACAGAGCTTTTATAAATCTAAGGCAACCCTGAACAAGAGGCAGCTACAACAGGAACGCAAGTACATCTTCAAATCTGGCAACCATCGAACACAGCCACAATGACAGCCAATATCTGCACGCAATGTGCAGAAGTACAGTATTAGTACAACCGACCCCATGTACTGAGTAAGTAACAAACCTAGCCTTAGGTTGAAAGTAGTGACGAGCTTCTACCAAGGTTAGAGTCCAACTTCCATAACCAACAATAGTTCATAACAATATTAAACAAGTAATACCAGAAGTAACTCAAGAATAAATTCTCAGCTAAATCATGACTTCTGAAAATAGTTCTGCCTTTCAAGTACATTAATGAAAATCCGAATCGTTTACCGAAGTTACCAAAAATATGAATAAGTTTGAAAACAGTAATTTTTTCAAAATTCTTTCAATAATAAATAAAATATCTCATTTTATTTTTCAGATAACCAGTGTAAAAAAATGCATCACTATACCCATTTGTCAATATGTGTGAGAAATCATAAATAATATGATACCGTACAACATAATAAAAATACATCTCTATGCATATATGTCATGTGTGCATGTCAATGCAATGTATCTCAGAGATTGCACTCATGTATTCACACTCTCAGAGTACTCAATCTCATTGTCTCGCATTCTCTCTCACTGTGCTCAACACACTCAATCACTTAGAGCAATACAATACCTGTTGCGGCGTGCAGCCCGATGCCTGTTTTTAGTCGACTGCGCTCACTGGAGGTGTGTACAGACTCATGAGGGGCTCCTACAGCCCAAGCGCTATAAGCACGGACAACTCACGTGCTATAATATCATATCTGGTTTCGCACAGACAATTCACGTGCTGCACGGACAACTCACGTGCTATAATAATATCTAGATCTGCACGGTCAACTCACGTGCAATTGTATAATATAAGGATCTGCACGGCCAACTCACGTGCAATAGTATAATATATATAAAGCCAACATGGCCTACTGCGGCGTGCAGTCCGATCCCAAAAGTATCCTCACAATCAGGCCCTCGGCCTCCCCGAGTTATCAATGTCTCCAGTCTCTCTCTCATGGGCTCACAATGTCATGATAATAGCCCAAAATGATGATATGATATATCAATAAATAACAACAGAGACTGAGATATGAAATACACTGAAATGAATATGACTGAGTATGAATTTTTAATTTAAAATAAATAATTCACAACAATATGACCTCTGTGGGTCCCAATAATAATGGAACATAGCCTTAACATAATTTTTAATATACTTTTCAGCTCAATTTCATTAACACATAAAATCGCATGGAAAATGCCAAGATTATTTATACATAATTTCACAGAAACAATTATGTCACAATTTCTATAGTGCACGCCCACACGCCCGTCACCTAGCATGTGTGTTACCTCCCAACAATTCACGAAATACATATATTCAGGGTCCATACCCTCAGCTCCAAGATTAGAAGAGTTACTTACCTTGAACAAGCCAAATCCAATGTCGAGCGAGCTAAGCAATGCTCCAGAAATTCCATTATGCGCGTATCAACTTCCAAACGGCTCAAATTTAGTCACAATTAATTTGATTCAGCTCACAAAAATTATAGGAATTAATTCCATATCAAAATACTAATATTTGCCAAAAATCCGAAATTATGCCCCAAAATTCACACGTGGGGCCCACGTCTCGGAATCCGATAAAACTCACAAAATCCGAACCCCCATTTAACCACGAGTCCAACCATACCAAAATTACTCAAATCCAACCACAACTCGGCCTTCAAATCCTCAATTAAAATCTTTGAAGATTTCTACCATTTTAACCCAATCTTTACCCATTTGAACTCAAAAATCTTTCCATATACCTTATTGATATGTATAAATAATACTATTACACCCAAGAATCATACTCTTAATCACCCATCTTTATCCAAACTCGAAATTGAAGACTAGGGGTTAGAACCTTACCTCTTGGGTGAAAATCTTATGATATTTCCTTGTTGGATTTCAAAGCTTGAACAAGATCTTGATGAACAAAGCACTTGAGCTTCTTCCTCTCTCTAGAACACTCTCCCTTCTCTCTAAAAATATCAGAGTTTTGCTCCAAAATGAGTCCCCAAGCCTATTTATCAAAATGGGATTGGGTTATGAAAATATAAAAAATCCTCCGAAAGCAGGTCTGCGTTCGCATAAGGACCGCAGAATGGGTATGCGAGTCGCAAAATGCACCGCAAAATCGATGCCCAGAAATGGGCTTTAATGGACAGGTTTTGGTAATTTGGTCATAACCTTTTGTAGGAATGTCCAAATGATGAACGGTTTGAAGCGTTAGAAACTAGACTCAAAGATCTTTTATTTGATATATAATACACCATATAACACTTCGCATAATGAGAGTTATGCTCATTTGCAGTTGGGTCTTGTGCGAACTCACTTGAACTTTAGTCTATTATGAAATTTTCAACTTCTACATTTTATGCCGAAACTATCGAATCAAGTCTGTTTGAACTCAAATTTTGCACACAAGTCATAAATGACATAATGAACCTATTACAATTTCCAGAATCGGATTCCTACCCCGATATCAAAAATTCAATCCCCCGGTCAAACTTCCCAAAAATTAAATTTTTAGCATTTCAAGCCTAATTCTACTACGGACCTCCAAATAATATTACGGATATGCTCCTAAGCCCAAAACCACCATACGGAGCTATTGGAATCATAAAAATTTGAATTCGAGGTCGTTTACACATCTGTCCATATCCGGTCCATTTTTTTAATTTAAACTTTAAACCTTGGAACTAAGTGTTCCAATTCATTCTAAAACCTCACCGGACCCAAACCAATTACCCCGATAATTCACACAACAACTGTAAGGTATAATATGAGCAGTAAATGGGAAAACGGGGTTGTAATACTCAAAACGACCGACTGGTCATTACAAGATATTACCAGTGCATCGTTTTGTGGTTGCATGATTCCTTCCGCATCTTCGTTATTGAAGGACACGGTTTCTTCTGGGGTGTAATCCTGAGTCCGGGATCGCTTTTCCCTTACAATCGACATCTTAGTGCGTTTAAGCACCGGCCTCTAGGGGGTATCCATCCCTCTAACAATCATGTGGATGATATGTTGTGGCTCTTCTTGTTCGTTTTTGTCGATTGAAATTCCTGTTTTTGAAATGGTTTTGGCTCTGTCACTTAAAAATTCTCTAAGGTGCCCTTTATTGAATAACCGGGCTACCTCCTCTCTTAGTTGCCTGCAATCTTCCGTTCTGTGGCCATGAGTGCCATGATATTCACACATTTGATTGGGATTCCTCTGGGCAGGATCGGTCTGCATAGGTCGAGGCCATTTGGTATCTTCGATGCGTCCGATAGCCCCATGATAGCGGATGCATCGATGCTGAAGTTATACTCCGATAACTGAGGTGCTTCCTTAGGTCCGGTATGCATGTCGAACCCATTCCTGTTCATCAGCCCCCGAGACTCTTGGCCTCGATCACTTCTCCTTTTTCCTCGTACGGGGTTACGTGAAGGTTCGTTACCTTTACGATCTCCGTTATACGGCCGAAATCGATCCTTATTTGACCTTGGTTCTCGGTAAATGTCCCTTTTAATAACGGACCCTGAACCCAACTGGTCGTCTTTGACTCTTATTTTGGATTTATACCGATTGTGCACATCGGCCCAAGTAATAGTTGGGTACTCGATTAGGTTATGCTTCAGCCACCGTGAAGCCATCGAGCTTCGTTCGTTTAGACCTTGAGTGAAAGCTTAAATAGCCCAATCATCTGTGACTGGTGGTAGATATATTCGTTCCATTTGGAAACGAGATACGAATTCACTTAGCATCTCGTTATCCTTTTGGCTTACCTTGAATAGGTCCGACTTCCTGGTCTCGAACTTTATGGCCCCAGCATGTACTTTTACGAAAGAATCTGCAAGCATAGCGAAAGAATCGATAGAGTTAGACGGTAAATTATGATACCATATCATTGCTCCCTTTGAGAGGGTTTCACCGAATATATTCAATAATACAGATTTGATCTCATCGTCCTCTATATCGTTCCCTTTGATGGCACACGTGTAAGAGGTGACGTGTTTGTTGGGATCGGTCGTTCCATTAAATTTAGGAATCTCGGGCATGCGAAACTTCTTTGGGATCGGTTTAGGAGCCGCGCCCGGGGGGAAAAGCTTTTGTACGAATTTTTTGGAATCTAAGCCCTTCAATATCGGTGGTACCTCTGGGATCTGATCAACCCTAGAGTTATATGTTTCCACTTTCTTGTCGTTTGCCTCGATTCTCCTTTCTCCTAACTCTATTAGTTTTGTCAGTTCTTCAAGCATCTTAACAATTTGGGGATTAGTCCCCGATTCTTGCTCATTTGACCTTACTATAGCTGGCCCCATTTTGTGGGCGACTTCTTAGGGTGGACTGGGCTTGTTTCTGGTAGGTGCCTGGATTTGGCTCTGCAACTGGGCTATTGCTACTTGTTGGGCTTGCAACATCTCGAAGATCATACGCAAGCTGATTCCGTTTTCCTCAGCGTTTTGGGTATTTCGAGCTGCAGACCGAGTTCCACTATGAATGCTATTTTCGGGGTCGGAATGTTGGTTCGCCTCGATGGCCACATGTGAATTGACATCTATTGGCTCTTGGACCCGAGCTCCGACGGGATCGACGAGTGACCTTCCACCCCTGGTGGTTAAGTTGTTGCTCTCATCTTGAAAGCCAACTTCATTGTCGATAGGTAGGGCCATTAATTAAGAATTTGTCGTTTTCAACCTGAAATCAAAGATACTTCCAAGAGCAAGTGTAACATGGTGTGTTTTGTAGAGATTTGTACCAAACAATCACGGTTTTCCTTAGCCCCACAGCGGGCGCCAAACTGTTTACCCAAAAAATGGATAGAGTTAAATTTATACGTAGTTCTAAGGATACGTGGTACAACTTGGCACAAATCGAAAAGTAAATAGAAATATATTGAGTATTGACTGTATGAAGAATGAAATACCAACCAAATTGAAATAGAAAGTTATTTTATGAACAAGCAAGATGAATCAATATATAAAGCTCACAAGAGGATTATCTCAATATAAATATCAATATGTTTTTCTCTGTGAATATCAACAATATGAGAGTGTATCAATGCCCTAATATTTTTGCCTTACAGAAATGGTAGTTATCCCTCTTATAGTGGGGGATCCTACTTTAGATATAATTAAAAATACATAGTGGAGATCCCATGATAGATTAGATTTTCCCTAATTCCCGCCGAGATTCTCTCCCTTAGTGCGGCTGTAACGGCTCTTGCCTCGATCTTGATCAGATTTGGTATTGGTCGATTGATCGATTTTCAGATTTAGAGCTCGATATTAACTCGAGCTCGATATTGATTCGGGCTCGATCGGGGCTCGGTATCGAATCGGGCTTGATATTGGTTGGTTTCTGGCTCTTAAGCTTGATGACACCGCTTCACTTCATAGTTCGATTTGGACTCGAGCTCGGTAATAACTTTGAGCTCGGTATTCGATCGGTCCCAAAAATTTGAGCTCGGTAACCTGGCTTCGGATCTCATACCCGATATTATGAAGATGACCTTCGGTCCATTATGTTCCAATCTTGACTAATCATACGAAAGTCGAAACCGGTTTTGAACGTATACAACTATAAAATAAGATACAATCAAATTATTTCTAAAATATAAGTACATATAATATTTTCATCACTTTAAATTCGATTATTATGCTAATGTAAAAACATTAATTTTTATTAATTAATTTATTGTTCCTACCTATATATACCTGTTTGAATATTTTCGTGGTATTATTATCGTGCAAGAGACTAGTAGGATATAAAAACGCAAGAGGTGAAGGTTTGCGTTTGCAGTTAAGCTTTCGTGGGAGAAGAAATAATATTCTTTTTGTACATTTGTATTGCAGGTTACTTGATATTGGTTGGTTTCTGGCTCTTAAGCTTGATGACACCGCTTCACTTCATAGTTCGATTTGGACTCGAGCTCGGTAATGACTTTGAGCTCGGTATTCGATCGGTCCCAGAAATTTGAGCTCGGTAACCTGGCTTCGGATCTCATACCCGATATTATGAAGATGACCTTCGGTCCATTATGTTCCAATCTTGACTAATCATACGAAAGTCGAAACCGGTTTTGAACGTATACAACTATAAAATAAGATACAATCAAATTATTTCTAAAATATAAGTACATATAATATTTTCATCACTTTAAATTCGATTATTATGCTAATGTAAAAACATTAATTTTTATTAATTAATTTATTGTTCCTACCTATATATACCTGTTTGAATATTTTCGTGGTATTATTATCGTGCAAGAGACTAGTAGGATATAAAAACGCAAGAGGTGAAGGTTTGCGTTTTCAGTTAAGCTTTCGTGGGAGAAGAAATAATATTCTTTTTGTACATTTGTATTATATTTTTAACTTGTCGGTGTTTATTTTTCGGTAACTTGTCTAGGTGGTACTTCTCAATGAACATGAAGTGGAAAGATATATTAGAATAAAACAAAAGCTACTGCATCATAAATGGTTGTGAAAGATTATATTGTATATTTCTAAATTACAAGTACATAATAATATTATCTACCTTAGTTAAATTAAGTATTTTGCCCGTTTAGAAGATGTTCAATTATTTTGAGTTCAAGTATTATGCTAACATAATATAGTAACGTTGATTATCGGCACTTAAAAGATTATTGTATTTTTTAATGTCAATTTCTTTTCAACAATCTTTCCTTCCTGAACATATATAATTATCTCATTAATAAAATTTGGTATTGCTTCACATAAATAATTGACTGAACCATTGTATGCTAATATTAATGTGTGATGCATGTTCATAAAAACTAGAACATATAAATTTCTCTGTGGCGTAAAGACATTATTACTTGCGTCTAAAATCAGAGAGGCACATTAAAGTTTTATTTGGGGATCTTTTTCAGCTTGTAAATAAATAGTTTTAAACTCTTTGATAAAGGCTATTGATTAGATAGATCACTTTGGTATTCTTAGGTTGTTGTCATACCTCCTTTTTTCGAGTAATATGAAATTTTTCCAATTAAAGTGACATTATTCGAAATGAGATTATTTATTTAATTAGAGAGTTACTACTTGGGATAATTATTATGGTGTCCCAAGTCACCGATTTATTTTAAAATCCCAAATCGAGGAAATTGACTCTATTTATGGTCCGCGGACACCGAAGATCGGGTAAGAAAATCTGTTAATCCGGGAGAAGGTGTTAGGCATTCCCGGGTTCCGTGATTTTAGCACGGTCGCTCAACTATTAATAATTGGCTTAATTACCTGATTTATTACATGCTTTAAACCTATTGTACATTTTATCTTCTAACCGCTTTTAATTAAATATTTAACCGTTTTTAGTGTCTATGAAATTTATTTGAATAAATGGCGATGTCGCGCACTCATTGTATTGGGAAACATTGCGAATCGCGTCACGTAAAACGTACCCGCGATTTACAACATGCGCATCCGATTTGAAAAATTATGTATCATGACTATATCACGGGAACTATACCCACATTCATGATGATTTATTATTTAAGCGCGCTTAAAGCAAGCTATGAATGTTCATAGTATCATTTTCTCCTTACTAGTTTGAGATTGTTGTAGTGCCACAAGTTTATGGAAATCAATTGTAAAAGGAAAAGGAGTAGATTGATTACAGAAAAGTGGATTAGCCTTACTAAATTAACTCTTGCGTGTTTGAGATCTTTTGAGGCGATTATGGAGTGTGGAACCATTTATTGAAGAAAGGTACACGATCTTATACAGTGGCCTCAATAGCAGGTAACGCATAACTAGCGTTCTATACATATCGGTTGGGAATGGGAGAAGGTATTTATACCCTGAAGTTATATTAATTCTAGTGGATTGGTGAGCCCAGAAATTTAAAGCTTTAACATAAATACGAATGAACTCATATTAACAATGCTCTACTTATGTGGGCCTGCATGTTTGCTAAGCCCAATACATTTAAACTAAACAATTACAAAGATCTTATATATTATAGAGGAATTTTCAAAAAGGACTATTGTTGAGTGGTTATTAACTTCTTATAGTTACTATATACATAATTACTTTCCGTAGCTACCTTTCAGTTGTTATGGTAATGTATTCGATGTATTCGAGCTACTGTATTCATGAATACATTAGCAATAATCGGCTTAAAAATAGGACAATCCAGCTGTATTCATACCATGTATTCATGAATATAACGTAATAATAGGTCTCTCAAGTTGTTTAATAACGGAAAGCTGCTAATTTAACGGGATACACTCCTAATATAACTCATCTAAATCAATTATAATGCACAACATTATCAATCCAATTAATGAGAAGATTTATCAGACGCTAAACACCAAAAAAAGAGCATATTCTTCAGAGTTTCAGTCCCTCTTTTTTTCTGATACAGTTCGAGTTTTTTTTCTTTCTTTTTTTCCTGACATTGTTCGAGGTTCTGCTCGGAATTGATACAAGTATCTACAGAGATATTTTGAACTTCGACTTTCTGTATATGAATACATTATATATTTATGCCGGATACAACCTGTAATAGTAACCTTATCACGACCCGAAATTCCCACCTTCGGGACCGTGATGGTGCCTAGCATTTCACTTGATAGGCAAGCTAATGTTAGAATATAACTAGCCATTTTAACAAAAATTTTAAATTAATTAATAACAACAACAACAACAACCCAGTATAATCCCACTAGTGGGGTCTGGGGAGGGTAGTGTGTACGCAGACCTTACCCCTACCCTGGGGTAGAGAGGCTGTTTCCAATAGACCCTCGGCATCCTTCCCTCCAAGAACTCCCCACCTTGCTCTTGGGGTGACTCGAACTCACAACCTCTTGGTTGGAAGTGGAGGGTGCTTACCATCA
>AWOL01S0069546.1:0-24104 GCA_000715115.1 Nicotiana otophora | reverse complement strand
ATTAATATCCTAAGTATTAGGTTTAACGGTTATTTTGGTATATACTATATTTTGTTAAGGGTAATTTTGGTAAGAAAAAAAGTCAAAACTACTTCTGTTTCTACTTTGGGAAAAATTACTTTTTTCTGCTTCTTCCCAAAAGCACTTTTTTCCCAAAAAATGCTTGGTCAAACACCTCAAGTTAGGGAAAAAAATATTTTTTTCCTCTTGAGAAGCTTGGCCAAACAGACTATAAACTTGTATATATATATATATATATGACAGAATTTGAATTTAGATAAAATTTAAACAAATAGAAATAAATTTAGAATTTATAATCTTAAATATATAAAAGAATTTGTGTGGATCATTATAAAAAAATTCATTAAAAGTAAAATAAAAATATAAAATTAATTATTTTCAAATTCATAAGTGTGTTATTCTTTTTGGAGCATATTAAAGATATAGACCGAAACAGAGTGAATATTACTAGAAGAACTCAAAATCAACACGTACATCTACACTTTTTTTACTGTTAGCTTGTGGGTACAATTATTTTATAATTTAGGAAATTTTACCTCGGTTGATACCTTATTTATTATAAATAAATACTATTTTAAAAAATTATCTTCTATAGCTACCTTTTAATTTTTATAGCAAAATACCTATTTATGGTCACTTCCCACCTTTAAGCCATTAAATACCCTGTGTATTATTTTTCTCTCTCCCTCTCTCTCCTCCTTTCTCTTTCCTCTTTCTTCTCTTTTTCCCCCGGTTTTTTCCTCCCCTGCTTTTATAAACCCTAGCTAGGGCTATGTTCCGCCAATGACAGATCCGGCTGGCGACCACTTCCCCCCTTCCTTGTTGTGTCACCCCTAACCCCTCCTCCGGCTGGTGATTTTTTTCACACAGTTGTGTTACACAATCTAGATTTTTCTTAGATTTTGCATTGATTGTTCATGTTTGCCTTGTGAGATCTGAAAAAGTTCTGTCTCTAGTTTCCGTTTGATCCTTTAAATTGGTGCTTCTTTAACATATGTCTTCATTTAACCGGCGGCGATGCCCCACATGGCGGCGGCCTGAATATCGGTGAATTGGGGACGAAGTTTGGGGCTGAGGAACTTGAAGAGTCTGTTACCTTTTTTTTCATTGTATTTCAATGTATCTCGATGTATTCCATGTATTTCATTGTATTCGTTGTCTTTAGTTTTTTCTACGTTTTCAATATATTCATTGTATTTAACTGTATTCAATGTAATTATATAATTTTAAAGCTTCACTTTGTTTCACTGTTTTGTCCAGCAGTATATATTCAGTAGTATGTATTCAATGTATTGTAGAATGTATTCATATGTTTTTTTAATTAATATAATTTATGTATTCAAATGTATCTGCAGTATGTATTTATATGTATTTGCATTATAGATGACCTGCTATACTTCATGTATTCAATATATTTTTATGTATTTAACTGTATTCAATGTAATTATATAATTTTAATATATAAATCTATTTGTAAAGATACCACTAAAAATTATTTTAGTAAAGATACTACTAAAAAAAAAAAGGATGGATTGAATCTCTGAAGATTGCTCTGTTTGTTTGGGTGTTTTTTCGGTTGAGAATCTTTTCTATAACTGGAAATACAAATTTTGTGTGTTATAGTTGAGTTTGTTGAGTTATATTAAGAGTTTATCGCGTTAATTGATTCACTTACCTTTTTAAATAGCTGAAAACCTTTTTTTCGCAAATTATGTTACTGTATTCACGAATACAGCTCGCGAATACAGTCGAATAAATTTTCTACTTAGCTGGACTCCTCTGTTTTCGGCCGAGTTTTGCTACTGTATTCATGAATACAGTAGCAAAAAAACATTGAATACAGTCTATAACAACTGAAAACATAGCTATAGGAAGTAATTTAGTAAATGGTAGCTATAGCAAGCTAATAATCACTAAAACATAGTGATTTCTGAAAATTTCTCTATAATTTATATATTATCTTCCATCAATATGAGTATCATACAATTCTGTAACCAAGATTTAGGCAAAGAAAAACAAATATATCATTTTTTCGTCTTTATTGCGATTGAACTTTAATTTTTCATAATTTTCACCTTCATTACTTAATAGGCCAAACTGTTGAATTCAAGTATATCCATGTTTATGTACGGAGGTAATTTTGGCATGAGTTATTGTCAAACATCTATATAATATTATCCTTATATAACAGTCATTCACTATAAAAGTCAAATTTTCCTTAGAACTGATTTTTTAAGTTATCTTTTATCTCTCTATATCAACTTTTTACCTATAACTGCAACAACCATATTTATAGCAGAACGCTCTTTGTAAAACTACCCCTCTATAATAGCCATATAGAATTTTAAAATTACTAATAATAATTTTAAAAATCTACACATAATCTTTTCCATTAAACAAAGTTTCTATCTTGCATAAGATATAAGATTTGAAGATTTGCAAATGATATCTTTTCCAGTGGACAAATTCCAAAAAATATTTAAATAGAAAAACTGTTAAGCTCTTAGATTGTCTTCAAGGGAAGCTATTGGATACTTTTTTGTTAAAAATTTGGACATGTTTCTTCGCCAATTCAAGCGTTATATCGCCAGTAAGATAATGAAATCTATGAAACAAGCTACAATTACAAAGTTCTTCCATTAATCTTGAAAGAATTTTTTTTAGGTTGCTTTAAAATGTCTGCCTTAGAGTTTAAATTTTTTTAATTTTAATTATGAATTTATTAATAATGTATTAGCTTTCTTCAATATTTAACTAGTGAAATAGGCATATTTTTTGAGATTTTAAATTTGAATAATTTTCTTATCTTTTATATGTAACATTAAAAAAGGAAAAATAATTGATTTTTGGATATTGTTACCAAAAAATATTTAAACGCCAAATGATGTTATAGATGTATAACAGTAATTCACTATAAAAGCAAAAAAATATCATAAGAAACGAGGTTGTTATAGAGAGGGTTGATTGTATTTCCATTTCAATGTTATTCCTTAGTTTCAGCGTCATCACAAATATCTCAAATTACAAATCCTTAATTTGTTTAGCTCTTTTTGAAGCATTAATCTTTGTTTCAAATTATTATGAAAACAATTGTTTTCTAGATTTGTTCATCTAATATTAGAAAAATAATTTATTTGTTATGGCTGTTGTAATTTATCATATCCTTGAAATAGCGTGAAACTATATCCTTAGATCAGCAATTTTTGGAATCATTCATTTGAAGTTGTCATAGTATTCAAAAGCATATTAAGTGGATTGATTAGTGCAAGCATACCTTACCGTAGGCGCGCGGGAAGTTTGAAACTAGTAATATAGAAACTGATCAAATATCTCATATTTTGCTAGAAAAATTATCGATTTTAAATGCTCGCTTATATTCAAACCAGATGAGCTTTGCCGTGCATAGCACGGGCCCAACATTTAAAATGCTGATATAGTTTAAGGATTGTTTCTAATCATTAAAGAATCTATTATTTAAACCTTAAATAGGAACACATACCTTAGAACAATCATGATTTCAAAAACACAAAAGAACAAGTTCCATCTTTAGTAAATAGTAACAAATATAAAAGACTACCTACTACTTGAAACACATATATTCAGAATTGTAACGACCCGACCGGTCGTTTCGAGAGTTATAACCTTGTTTCCCCCATTTCTGCTTCTTTATATGTTATTTAGCTGTATTGTGTTGTATCGGGTTAGTTGGTTCGGGTCCTGAGTGATTTCGAAGTGGAATGAGACACTTAGTCTCTAAAGTAGAAGCTTAAGTTGCAAAAGTCAACTGGATGTTGACCTATGTGTAAACGATCTCGCATTTGAATTTTTATGATTTTGTTAGCTCCGTTAGGTAATTTTGGACTTAGGAGTGCGTCCGGAATGTGATTTGGAGGTCCGTAGTAGAATTAGGCTTGAATTGGCGAATTGAAATTTGGCGATTTTCGGTCTGCAGTGAAAAATTTAATATCGGGGTCGGAATGGATTTTCGGAAGTTGGAGTAAGTTCGTGGTGTCATTTGTGACGTGTGTATAAAATTTGAGGTCATTCGAACTTGATTTGGTAAGTTTCGGTGTTGTTTGTGGAATTTGGAAGATTTGAAGTTCTTAGGCTTGAATCCGAGGGTAATTTGGTGTTTTGATGTTGTTTGGAGTGATTCAAATGTTCGATTAAGTTTGTATGTTGATATATGACTTGTTGGTATTTTTGGTTGAGGTCCCGAGGGCCTCGGGCGTGTTTCGAATGGTCGACGGATTGGTTTTTGGTGTTTGAGAGCTGTTGGTGTGAATTCTGCTAGTGTTTCCGCACCAGCGGAAGGGGAGTCGCAGGTGCGAGGCCGCAAGTGTGCTTGGGAAGTCTGCAGGTGCAGACAGTGCTGGGCTAAGCAGGATGCCAGGTGCGAGAAGTCTGTCGCATCTGCGAGCCCGCAGGTGCGAGACTTGGAGCGCGGATGCAAAAGATAGGAGGCTAAGCCTGGAGCGCAAGTGCGAAGGATTGGCCTGAGACTGAAGAATTAAGTGAGTTCCGCAGGTGCGGCAATTTGACCGCAGGTGCGGTCCCGCAGGCGCAAAGAATTGGCCGCAGGTGCGAAAAGCCTGGGCAGATAGTATAAATTGCACACTTCGCGATCCAATCTTCACCATTTTCAGTCGGTTTTAAAGCTTTTGGGAGTGATTTTGAAGAGGTCAGTGAGGTAAGTTGCTTGAGCCCTAATACTCATATATATAATGATTTTTCTGTTGCTTAATCATGTAATTAGTAGAAATTAGAGGTGAAAATGGGGGGTTAGGGCTTGGGATTTTGGAGAGTTTGATTTAAGGATTTGAAAGACCAAATGAGGTCAGATTTTGATAAGTTTTGTATGTATGGACTCATGAGTGAATGGGCTTTCTAGTTTTATAAATTTTGTCGGATTTCGAGACGTGGGCCCGGGGGCCGGGTTTCAGCCGATTTTGAATTTTTGGTCTAATTTGATAGTTGTTCTTGTGGAATTTATTCCATTAGCGTATATTGATGGTATTGTACTGATTGTGAATAGATTCGGAGCATTTGGAGGCCGAGTCGATAGGCAAGAGCATCACGGGGTAGAGATTTGACCGGTTTGAGGTAAGTAACGATTGTAAATCTAATCCTGAGGGTTTGACATCCCGAATTTTGTATCATTCTACTATTTTGAGGTAACGCACATGCTAGGTGACGGGCATGTGGGCGTGCACCGTTAGGGATTGTGACTTGGTCCGTCCCGTAGCAAATGTAAAGTTGCATATTTTTTTTAAACTATATGATACTTATGAGTTTTAGAAATGAATTTCTGTAAATTGGGCGTAATGCCACGCTTGGCCTTGTGCCAGAGCTGTTTGGACTCTTAGGGGCCTTTTTCTTACTATTTTCTCACTGTTTTCGATTGAAAACCTATACACAGTCATGGTTATACCTGTTTACTGCGTAACTCAGTTTTATTACTCTGTTTTGATGCATATAAATGTTGTTTTGGGCCGAGTACCCTGTTTTTACTGAGAGCCCGAGTGGCTTGAGAGGTTTATGACTGAGTGAGGCCGAGGGCCTGATTTGTGAGGATATTTATGGGATCGGGTTGCACGCCGCAGCATGTTTGATATAGGCCAAGGGCCTGATTGATTTATGCCATGATTTGGCTTGATGTAGCGCTAGGGCTGAAGGAGTCCCTCCGGAGTCTGCACACACCCCAGTGAGCATAGGTACCTACTGAGTATAAGTGTCGAGTGTTGAGTAACTGGGAGGCATGAGATATTGTGAGGTATGCCTGAGGGGCTGTTTACGAGTGGTTGTGAGGTATGCCTGAGGGGCTGTATACGAGTGATTGTGAGGTTTGCCCGAGGGGCTGTATATGAGTGATGTTGCCCGAGTGACTGATTATGATTTCATTATTTTTCTCACATGTGCATCGAGCCTTTGTTTGAAAAACTATTGAAGGATGTCTTTAAATAATTTTTCTAGAACTGGATTTAAAAGAGCTGATTTGATTCAAACCCTGATTTTAAAAGCATGTTGTGTCTTACTGAAATTTTGTGTTATGAACTTTCCTTGCATTACTGCTCGTCACTATTTCTCAGTCTTTATTTACTGTTGTTGCTTACTGAGTTGACGTACTCACGTTACTGCCTGCACCTTGTGTGCAGATCCAGGTGTAGCTGGACACGGTAGCGGCTGTTGACTATTACGGTTGCAAATTTTCTCGGGGATAGCAAAGTAGCTGCCTGGCGATCGCAGCCCTGCTCTTCTCCCTCTTATCTTTCTTTAGTTGTATTTAGCTATTTTCCAGACTATGTTAGTCTCGATATTGTCAGACAAATTGTAGTAGATGCTCATGACTAGCGACACCTCGATGTCGGGCTTTTTTTTTCCGCACTTTTGATTTGATTTGAACTCCTTTACGAAGGTTTTTATGTTAAATAACTTTAAAATTTTCTTTGAAATAAAAATATCAGCTTGTTTTGGGAATGAGTCGGCTTGCCTAGTTCCGTGATAGGTGCCATCACGATAGGGCTAGTTTGGGTCGTGACAAGAATGCGCATTCAGGAATAATGAATCTCGTCCCTCATTGAAATTACATCCATGAAATAACCATACAAAATGACAGTCAAAAGGCACTACTTGTTTATGACTTGGTTGCTGAAATATTTTCTGCTAGTAGTAGCTACAATAACTGCATGACTAATATACCGTAGATAAGAACATATAAATAGGTGATTCAACTCCCTTATACATCTTTGTCCAAATTATATGCTTTGATTGTTACTTGGTCTTTATAAATGCCTTGCTTGAACTGGTTGAGCAGGGTAAGAATGTCATAACTTTAGGAGATTTTTAAAAATCTGTAGTACGATAAAAATACCAGAAGCCTCCTGCAAAGTAATAACTTCTTTATTAGCCGTTTAATTTAAAGTCCATTACTTAAGAAAAACTGAAAAAGAAGTAATGCATTAATCATCCATCAGCGAAATGGTATGATAGAGATAAAATTTAGCCCCTAAATAAATTAAATTTCTTATAATCAAGACACTGGACATGCACAAATGTAATCATAAAAAAACACATCATTACAACATAACACATCAAGGTTTTGATTGAAATAAAACTAATTTGAAATTAATAATTAAATAAATAGCTTGCAAAAAAGGAAAAATAAAGACAACATACATTATAAAAGAACTCTTTCTACTGGCATGTTAGAATCAATTGAAGCATGTGGATAACTATAACTTATAATGAAATAAATAAAACTAAACACAATATAGGCACACTCAACACTGGCTGTTTCAAGAAAGATAAGCATAAATATATAGGGAACAGTCCGTTAAGAGATCGAATGAATTAAAAGAGGTATCAAGATATATAGTTCATTGCCATTACCAATTGAAGTGTTGGAGGAGAGGCTTTAGTCATCTGCAACCATGGCAAGTGAATTTTGCTCTTAGTTCTGCTGGGTAGTTTAACGTGCCAAAAATGAAAAACATCAAAAGTAGTCACACAGCAACACGTTCATAGTACATTATATATGAAAAGATAGAATATATATGAATGTAATTGCACATTCCATTTACAAATACACATTCTATCATTCTAGAGTGTTTCATGTATTGAACTAAAAGTAGAACTAACCAAACTATCAAGCACTAACTAAGTGGCCAAGTGAATAAGTATCTACCAAATATGTGAGGATGGCAAATCAATCCACCATTTGTACTTTCAGATAAAGCATGTACATAAAATACAAACATAAAGTATATTCCAAGAAAATTATATGAAAAACTGTTAGGTGAAGAACAATAAAAAAAAATAGGAAAAGATAGCATGTGCTGATTCAATATCTAGCTACATGGAACTCTATTTCACGACATGAATATATAGGCAATAACACCGACATTGATGTTCCTAAAACGGACATCCATGCCAATCATATGTTAAAATGTTTATAATACATGAACAACCATAATCTTGATGAATAGCTTATGAGCTATAAACCATATTAACATTTGGGCATAATTTTTTATTCTTTAGCAAATTAGAGTAAATTGATAACAAAACAAAGGTGACCAATCTAATCAAGACAAAGAGCCTGGCCTGAATTATGTTATAACCTTCATCACTTTGAATGAAAGTGAATGCTCCATTCACACTCTGTGAAGTATAGAGTTGTGAATATAGTTCATAGAACTATTCCAAACTAAGCAATGGACAAGTTTAATTGCCATTGATAGACCAATATCAAAGAGCTTTAAAGTTGGCCAAAAAAGTTAAGATCAATCAAATATAGCAATACAATATACTTGACTGATTATTAGTAAAAAAGAAAAGGAGATCATTATCAAAAAGACCATTGACATCTTTCTAATTTTCTTCGTTTGGCGGGTGGGAGGAGAAATTACAAATAAAAGTGAAGCTTGACTTTTGCTTCAAAGAATCAAAGAGCAGTCTCAATAAGTAAAAAATGGTGACAAAATTTTTTTTCCCAAAATGAACACTTCTTGCATGAACTTGTGAGTTCATTAAAAATATTTAATTATTGAAATTTTACATAGTAGAAGTTTTGTAAAGTTTATTATGGAGATTTGTTGTTAATATTAAGAGGTTATTTGTGTCACCGCTCCTTTCCTTTTCCTCAAATGGATACTTAAGCATCTTTAAAGTTTCTGCAAAGGAAGAAATAGGAAAGAATACAAAAGGAGAAAAATATCAAATGATTGTTTTTGTACTTGTCTCTAAAATAAGGCAGTTGAATAATGACGATCAGAGAGGATGTGTTTTTAAGTTCAACACATTTAACACAATTCGAATTCTTTTTTCTATTTTCAGTAGTCATTAGTCTTGTAAAACACATAATAGGGTAAAATAGTAGAACTATTAATTTTCAAAGGAAGTGAATTTTCAGCCAAATAAAACTTTTATAATTTAATAGGCATTATATGAGCAGTAAAAGAAAAGGTTCTTTATCTAGAATTACTCATTTTTATACAAAGATTTTAATATTCAGGTAAGTTTGTTCGCTGTCAATCACATGATCTTACTGAAAAAATATGGAGAAGCAATTACCTAATGTGAGCATATTTCTCTATCAAGGGATAAATCACATCATTCGGCTAGCAATGCTCTGTTAAATTTAACATATTTATAAGAAATCAGTTAAATAAGTGACTAATTCAAATTACAATAAAAAATACTCTATTTACTATAGCTTAAATGCTTCCACCACTTAGAGAAATAAAATACAATGCAAATCAACATAAGATTATATAGATAATAGATTGCAGAATATCTTTCAAAACTCCACATAATTAGTCAAGTGGATCTTTCTAGTATGTACAATGTTGTCTTATACATAACCAAAGATACATTAGTTAACCCAACACATGTTCTATCGCTGGAAACCAAAAAGGGAACCAGAAGATATCGTTTAGTTTAGTAATTATCTATAAATTTTAAAACACGTATTCATTAATTGAAAACCATTAGATCATCGAAATTCTCCCGTGGATCAGTGATAGATGATCTAATTCTATTAATAAAGTGTGTTATTCTAAAAGAATGTGTTTAGAACAATATTTAGAAAGCAACGACATGATCTTCACTACAAAGCTAATCCTTCTGAATACGGTAAAAGAAAATTGGAACCAAAATTTAATAATTTTCTAATTATTTTTTATCCCTAGGTTTCCCGAAGAACAAATAAAAAAAGGGAGTAGGATACGCGCATCCCCTGAATAAGCAGAAGCGTGAAAAAAATATACAAAGAAAAAAAGATAATATCCCCGACTATGAGATCTCATCTCTGCACAAATCAACATGTATAATTTTATCCCTAAGAATTGAGTAAAAATATAGGATCAATACAATTTTAACTTTCTCGAATTTGTGCATTGTGTCACATATATGATCATATTGAAAAAATTAGAGCAAAACAACTCCAATTATCTCCCATAAAGCGCTCATAACAAAGACAGTGAAGAAGCATGTGAACTAAAAACGAAAAATACTTTAAAAGATATATTACCTCTCTATAATCAATCATAATGCTTGTTCCCAGAGATTCAACCTTTAAGAGCAGCAAATACATGGTAAAAGACCACCATTATCGCCGGCAAATAACTCCAAATTTTGCCCTAAATTCGTATACCTCATACCAACTCTCTAATTATAAAAAACAAATCAGATAGGAAAATAAAGCCCTAATAGAAATTAATGAAAAAAAGAACAAGATTTGGGCAAAAATTTAGAGAGGAACAGACCTGAAAGTTGCAAGACTAAACTGCGAAGATGAAGAGAAATAAAAAAAAATATTATTTGAGAGGACAAATTAAGAACCCGAGAAAACCAACATTTCTTGTTGTGGCTTGGAAGAATCTGCGTTTAGAATTGTGTTGAGTTGTTAATTGAAATTATAATTTTATCCTTGAGCTGAAATTACAGTTATGCCACTGGTCGACCACATTTGGCTTTTCTATATAATAGAATAAAAATTAAATGCATTACTTTGGAACATGGGAGAAATAGTCAACAGAGAGTTAAGAGTTACTTTTGTCTTATATTAAATGTGAAGATAATAATTACTATGTTGTAATTTTAACAGATTTGTTCCAGGGTTGCATCGACTTTTAACATCAACTTTTAGAGCTTCTATTTAAATATTTTCGTTGCAACTATTTTATGCACTTAGTCATTTAGCTGAGGTTGCGGTTACGGACCTACGGCTAGTGTTGGGGTTAATTGCAATCTCAATTTGGAGTCCTTCAACTGTAGCTAACTCATGCCATGTCACGACTCAAACTAACCTTGTCGTGATGGTGCCTATCATGTAACTAGGCAAGACGACTCATTTCCAAAACAAATCAATATTTTCATTTCAAAGATAATTTCAAGGCTATTTAACATAAAAATCTTCGTAAAAGAGTTCAGATCAAAACAAAAATGCGGAAAAGAAAAACCCGACATCGGGGTGTCACTAGTCATGAGCATCTACTACAAGTTGTCTGACAATATCGAGACTAACATAGTTTGGAAAATAGCTAAATACAACTAAAGGAAGATAAGATGGAGAAGAGCGGGGCTGCGATCGCCAGGCAGCTACCTTGCTATCTCCGAGAAAATTTGCAACCGGAATAGTCAACAGCCACTACCGTGTCTAGATACGCCTGGATCTGCATACAAGGTGCACGGAGTAACGTGAGTACGCCAACTCAGTAAATAACAACAGTAAATAAAGACTGAGAAGTAGTGACGAGCAATAATGCAAGTAAAGCTCATATCACAAAAATTCAGTAAAATACAGCATGCTTTTAAAACCCGAATTTGAATCAAATCAGCTCTTTTAAATCCAGTTCCAGTAAAATTATTTAAAGACATCTTTCAACAGTTTGCAAACAAAGGCTCAATGCAAAGGTGAGCAAAAATAATGAAATCATAATCAGCCCCTCGGGCTACATCACTCATATACAGCCTCTCGGAAAAACCTCACAATCACTCGTATACAGCCCCTCGGGCAGACCTCACCATCACTCATGCCTTCCAGTCACTCAGCACTCGCACTCAGTAGGTACATGCGCTCACTAGGGGTGTGTACAGACTCCGGAGGGGCTCCTTCAACTCAAGCGTTATATCAAGCCAATCATGGCATAAATCAATGAGGCCCTCGGCCTATATCTAACATGCTGCGGCGTGCAGCTCGATCCCATAAATATCCTCACAAAGCAGGCCCTCGGCCTCACTCAGTCATAAACCTCTCCAGTCTCTCGGGCTCTCAGAAAATAAAGTATTCAGCCCAGACAACATTTATATGATGCATCAAAATAAAGTAATAGAGACTCACTTATGCTGTAAATATGTATAAACATGACTGAGTATAGATTTTCAATCAAAAGCAATGAGTGGATAGCAAGAAAAGACCTCTAAGGGTCCAAACAACACTAGCATAAGGCCTAAACATGGCATCCGGCCTGATTTACATAAATTCTTTCTTTCTAAAACACATAAGAATCATATAGTTTCAACAAAATATTCAACTTTACAGTTGATACGGGACGGACCAAGTCACTATCTCTAAAGTTGCACGCCCACACGCCTGTCACCTAACATGTGCGCCACCTCCAAATAGTAAAATGATATAAAATTCCGGGGTTCTATACCCTCAGGACCAGATTTACAATCGTTACTTACCTCAATCCGAGCAAATCTCTACTCTGCAATGCCCTTGCCTCTCGAATTGGCCTCCAAACGTCCCGAATCTAGCCACAAGCAATACAATACGATCAATATAGGCTAAAGGGATCAATTCTATAAGAAAAATATCAAATTATAGCCAAAATCCGAAATCGGCTCAACCCCGGCCCCCGGGCCCACGTCTCAAAATCCGACAAAAATCACAAAACCCGAAAGCCCATTCACTCACGAGTCTAGTCATACTAAATTTACTCAAATCCAACAATAAAATCCCCTTCAAAACCTCAAAATTCCATCTCAAGAACTCTTCCACTTTTTTCCCAATTTTTTCACCCTAAATCACAATTTAGATGATAAAAATCAAAATATAATCATGGAATTTAACCAAACCCAAGTGAGAAATACTTACCCCAATCAACTCCGCGAAAATCCCTTCAAGAATCGTCCAAATCCGTGATCTCTAGTTCAAAATATGAAAAATGAGCTCAAACCCTCGATTTGAATTTAACACTGTCTGCCCAGATTTTACCCTTCGCGAACGCGACCGTCCTCTCGCTTTCGCGTAAACCAACTTGACTGTCTCACCATTTTACTCTTCGCGAACGCGACACATGCCTCGCGAACGCGATGCTTTACTAGCTCAGACCTTCGCGAACGCGACCACCACCTCGCGAACGCGTAGAACAAGGACATGGGGTCCCCAACTTCCTCACTCCTCTTCGCGAACGCGACCTTTCTCCCGCGTTCGCGATGCACACGCAGACCACACCTTCCCGTTCGCGTCCTCCCTTTCGCGAACGCGTAGAACAAAAATTCACCACTCAGAAAACACTCTTCGTGAACGCGAGAGCCCACTCGCGGTCGCGAAAGAGGAAACCAGAAGAATGCAGCAGCAGATATCAGCAATCTCACCAAGGCCAAGAATGATCCGTTAACCACCCGAGACCCTCGTGACCTCAACCAAACATACCAACACGTCCCATAACATCATACGAACTTAGTCGAACCTTCAAATCACCTTCAACAATACCAAAAACACGAATTACATACGGATTCAAGCCTAATGAACTTAGAAATTTCCGAATTCCACAAACGACGCCGAAACCTACCAAACCACGTCTGAATGACCTCAAATTTTGCACACAAGTCTGAAATGACACCACGAACCTACTCCAACTTCCGGAAATCCAATCCGACCCCGATATCAAAATTTCCACTGCCGGCCAAAATCGCCAAAATTCTAACTTTCACCAATTCATGCCTAATTCCACTACGGACCTCCAAATCACATTCCAAACGCGCTCCTAAGTCCAAATTCACCTAACGGAGCTAACAGAACCATCAAAATTTAAATCCGGGGTTGTTTACACATAAGTCAACGTCCGGTTGACTTTTCCAACTTAAGCTTCTACTTTAGAGACTAAGTGTCTCAATTCACTCCGAAACCACCCCGGACCCGAACCAACTAACCCGATATATCATAATTTAGTTGAAAAGCACAAAAGGAAGCAGAAATGGGGACAACGAGACTATAAATCTTGAAACGACCGGCCGGACCGTTACATGCCAGCACTTAAAATAAGTCCTCTAATTACTTGAAGTTCTTGCTACTTGGCATTTCGTTCTTAAAAATCAAGTAACAACCGGTTTTATTAAAATGAAAAAATGAAATTAAAAAGAAAACACATCGGTAAAAATTCATTTTTACAAATCAAAATTATGTTCTTTTTATCCATAATAAAAACCAGAGAGTACTTTTGCTATTGTATCATAATCTTTTAGTAATTTTTTCTTCATAGCATTGAAAGATTGAAAGTCGAGCATATTTCAGGGCCATCTATCAAACCAGATATAATAGAATAGTACGAAGTATGAAGCATGGAAAATTAATTATACAAGAATAAGTGTCAATCAAGAATGGATGAATAAATGGAAGTAACTTCATGAATTGAGTTTTACAAACTGGACTTAATGAATATAGCTCATTTTTCTTCTTTGTATCCTTCTTTATGGTCAGTCCTAAAGACCAAATTGGATACCAAGAATCTCAAAAGTAACACTAAAATGAAATGAGAAACATTCTTAATGGTTAAGAAAGAAAAAGAGAAGTGCTCACAAAGAGAGCTTCAGCTACCTTTAGAATTCTTTGTCACAGCTCTCATCATAGTAACAAAACAATCAGTCACCCTTTCGTGACTGTTTAGCTGATTTGTTCATTCCTTAGAGTGGGCGAGTCCTGCGACCGGATGCGCGGCCACAGACAAGAGCATTCTTTGGAATGGGATACTCATCTCTCCATGAATTGGCTGGTGAATAAACACGAAGGTAGAATTGCTGGCCTAAGTACTGGCGAGCCCAGTTCTCTGATCTGATGTTCCACATTCCTACATTGTCCAATGGCATGTATAGGGCTGTCCATGACTTTGGATATACCTGTTGATCAAGTGAAAAAAGAATTGCTAAAACCACCTAAAACAAAGCTGATGAACTTTGTAAATCTTGAACTTGAAAAGTTTAGTTAGGAAATACCTGAATCGTACAACGCGAAATTCCATCTCTCAAGTTGTAGTTCAATCTGCTTGCAGGTGACCATTGTCCACCATCCATCCTGTAGTTCATCCAATCAGTGTTAACAAACTAAAGGCATACGGTTTAATTTATATACGATATTAGTGTATTTTAGCCTATTGTAGCAGGTTAGTTGTCTCCCATTTATTACGGATAGTTACATGTAGTCATCTTTTTAGGCAACCTGATCGTTGTAACAAAGTTAAAATCGGAGGCATAACCCTCCAAAACATTACTTCAACATATTATTGTTCCTTTAGTTTTCATTTCTTTTCCTTTCTAGTTGAAGTGAAGAAACTTACCCTACAACAAAGAAGATATGGCCATCAATATGCCATGACTGCACAATATCTTCTGGATTCTCAAACACAACTTCGACGAAAGCTCTGAAATCAGCAGCCATGACAGAGGTTTGGAGGTAACCACCACCTCCAGTAGGGTTATTTTGGATGCTACCAAGGTTAAAGACCCCTGGAATCTTGAAGTAGTCTGCAAGTTTGAGTGGTGTGTCTGCTGGAATGAATGACACACTGTTCACTGCATACCTCTTTTTACCATTGATCATTGGTGCAGAATTTGCCAGTCTAATTGTACGCGTAGTGTTAACCAACCCATAGTGATATGAACCTTGTGGATTAGGCCTTGGACCACTAGCTGTCAAATTTTGCCTGCACTCAAAAATGGCTTATAATCAGTTAATCAAACAGACAACAATAGAACAAGAATGCAGGCAGTTCTGATCTTCACTTCAGAAAAAAAATTCACAATGTACCTAACAGATCGAGCCTGATTGAGAGACCAATCAATCTCAATTGTTGGTCCACCAGGGGGAGTACCAGAAACACTTCCAGCAGAATTGCTGTAGTGAAGAATTGATGTTGCTGTTAGCACTTGTGAAGTGAAACGCGTCGATGCAACAATGTAATAGTCCTGCCCTGATTGGTCCATTGTGACCAATACAGAATAGGACTGACCCAAATGAATATCAATGGACTCATAGGTATTCTGCAGGGTGTGAGTTCCTTCCACTTCTACCAAGACCATCTTGTGCCCCTGGATTCTAAAATTGATAGCTGTTGTGAGGCCAACATTGGATATCCGGAATCTGTAAGTCCTCCCTGTAAAGAAAATTTATCGGAAGAATCCTTTGATACTAACAACATAAAAGCAAGAAATGCGAACTGTTAACTTAGAAAGAGTTGCTGCAATAAATAGATTGATCACCTTGATCAACTGTGAAAGTTAAACTATTTGATCCGCGACCATTGATTAGAAGGCCATCAGGAAATGGAAGATCACTTCCTCCATCTAAAATCGCCTTAAGATCCTGTGATATGTGCAATAAGATTTAAAGTCAATAGACGAATCCATAAAATTTCTCAAGAATTGGTTTTCATAAGCTACTCACAGTGTGATTTTGCTTGAACCAGTCACCAACCAACATGGTGTATTCTCCAGCAGGTGGAGGAAAAGGAACAGGAATCAACGGACGACTGTCTATTTTAATGCCACCATAACCTCCAGCAGCTTTGTGCATAGCCAGTGAAGGGAAATAGAAGAAACTACCAATCTGGTCCTTAACTTGTAGGATATATGTGAAGTTTTGGCCTGGTGGGATCGGACAGTTTGTCCCGTAAACTCCATCTTGCCACGAATTCCTCCTCTGTTGAATACCATCCCTGCCCAATAGTCGATTTTCATATTTTTATTAACTATATATGGTGAAACATGTTTATTGACGTTTAACTCACTATCCAAGCAAATGACAAACATGAAAATGTAAAATGAGTCTTAAATACAAAGTGATAAACAATAAAATAGTTCCAAATTTGTTAGTCATTACTAAACATTAGAGATTCTCAGCTGATGAATATATTATTCAAGACTTGGATCTTCACATGAATTACTTCAATGAGTTTCAGATCTAGCTGTCATGTTTTGAAAGTGAAAGCCATTTCTTCATGATTATGTAATACCCTATTTAGATAATTCAAAATTGGTCAAGACTACATTATAATATGACATAATAAGATAACAATATCTAATATTACAGTTATATTAAAACAGCAATTCAGACACCACTGTAGCATATTATTGATCTGGTTTTCTACATGTAACTTAAAACAGATTCCAGGCTAAGGTTACCAAATCCACAGAAAAAAGCAGTTCACCATTAAAATAAAAAGTAAAAATGCTCATTCAAATAATCATAGAAAGAGAAGTACTTACCAGGACATGAGAAAAGGTTCATCCAAATTGTTGAAAACACTGACAATCAAGTTGTCATTGGTCACACACTCAATTGGTGGTCCTGGAAATTGCCCATTTATCAATATCCCCTGAAATATTCAGAATTTTCCACACATGAAAAGAGGAACACAATGCACATATTTCAATTCCAAACCAATTCTTGATGATATGATAACCAAACAAAATCTTGAGCCGACAGTCTAGCGTAAACAACCTCCCTACCTCACACAGGAAAGTTCTGCGTACGCATTAACCTACCCAGACCTAGTTGTGGGATATCACTCGGTTTGTTGTTGTTGTTGTTATGATAACCAAACAAAAAGGGGGGAAAAGAGAGCAAATGAAAATACCTGTTGCTTGACACCAAGAGGATAAATATCACCATAAGTAATATTCCAAGTATAGAATCTATATGGGCTTTCTCCATTGGCGAAATCCAATAGGAAAAAGATTGGTACCACCATTAAACACCACCACAAGCTCCTCATTTTATCTTCAACTCTCTTTCTCTGTTTCTCTACCAGTACACTGGAGGAAGAGAAAGTCTTAGGATATACTACTAAAAAAAGAAAATGCAGATGATATGACAGATCTAACAAAAGCAAGTTACTGTCCACACTCCTAACTATTTCTTTTTACAACTCTTCTATTTAGTTCTTTTCCTTTTCATTTTTTTTCCTCCTTTGCTATATTCCCACTTTCTTTTTCTCACATTAAACTAATGTAAATGAAGAGATAAGTAGAAGATGCTGAAATGGCTTACAAAGATGTAGTTGAGCTGTCTCTGCTCTGCTTTTATATGTGTCTGAACAGAGAAAATGGTGGCCTGTTTTTTGTAAGCAGAGCCGCCACCAATTTGCAAATAGATGCTCTAAAGTCTAAACTGGGACTTGCTTTAATTTAAAGCTCTTAAAATTTGGATCTGCTTCCTCTGTATTAAAGTTTTTTCTCCATTTTCATTTCTTGTGAGGAATTCTTTATCTTGTTTCATTTTTAAATGTCTAGATTAAAATAATCCAATAAGTATTTTACCCATAATAAAGAGATATATTTTAGAAAAGTAATCTCTAATTTTGGTAAAATATGAATGCCATTCCTGCAAAATAAACTAAAACCTTGTTTAAGGTTCTAATTTCAGTAATTACTTAAATCTCCAACTTTGGTAAAACAAAATGATTAGGATTCCTGCGAAATGAATTAAAAACCTTGTTTGAAATTATAATTTCAATAATTATTTAAGTCAATCATTGATTTCAATTTAATTATGTTAAACTACTTAAAATGTTGATAAACAACAATAGAACATGACAATTGAGCACTCTAAGTGTGTTTAGATACATCAATAATCTGATTAAACAAATATCTATATAAATAGTGATGTGGATGAGTTTTTTTTTAATTATAAAAAATTTAAATTGCTAGGATCTTTTCCCTTATGTTATCAAAAATACGTTTTGTAATGACAATTTTGTATTATCATTTTACTAAATACATCAACATTTTGCATGTTACTTTATTCAAGTTAAAAAAAGTGCAAAAATACATAGTTGTCATTAATTTCTTTTTGCTGAAGTTATTAGTGACAAATATTCAATGTAGAGTAAAAGTCATTAATAAAAGGAGTTCCACAAAGCTCCTAACAAATTAATAAAACAAAAGCCTCGGATGATTAAAAACGAGTCCATTATCCCTTTTTTCTTTTGTTGAGAAATAAGGATATTTATATTAATGCTAAGGTTCCAAAATATTACAATGCATAGTAGTGTCTGTTAAGATACATAAGTTTTCCAAACTAGCTTAACAAAAAGATAGGTTCTTCTTCGAGTCCATTATACCTTTAGTCCATGGTTAAGATGAGATTTTTCTTACCAAAGTTTGGATTTGTTTTTCAGCATTTATTCCTTTAGTTATAGTTAGGCTATTTATTAAATAAGTCTAATCTACATTTGACAATATTTATTTCTCCGTTTACTTTTTCTTATCCACTATACTAAAAATATATTTCTACTTTTACTATACTAAATCAAGAGAAAAATAATCTTTTTTCCTATTTTACCCTTTTCATTAACTACCAATTCCCCAAATCATTTCCCAAAATGCTTGAAAAAACTATTATTATTATGGGTAAAATTATAAAATACATATTTCATTTATTTTTCTTAAAGAGAGTGCAAAATTAAAAGTGGACAATTAAAAAGGAACTAATGGAGTATAAAACAAAGCAGTGGTACTAATCCAAATAGGCACATAACGAGTGATTTTATGGTGTGCCTCACACAACTGACATTAGTTGTGTGAGGTCTCTTTTTATCCCACACGTACTCATATCTTACACGTTTGGGTCCACAAAATTTTGGGACCACAAAGTTGTGAAATAAAAAAGATGCCTATTTTTATTTTTCTGCGTCATGTATGGCCTGTATTCTTTCAAATAAAGGAAAGTGTATAGTAAGAAAACGAAAACACTAATAAGAAAGAAAAACAATGAAAAAATGGACTATGTGATATTTATTACACGACGTATGAACGTTTGACTTCTATGTTACAGCTTGTTTGGATGGATGTTATGTATCGTATTGTATTGTATTGTATCGTATCGTTTTGATGTATATAATGTTTGGTTAGATTGTATTGGTTGCAGTGACGAAGCTAGGAATTTTCCCAAGGGTATTTAAATTTGAAAAAAAATAAAAATAAATCTTGACAAATGGTATTCAATATATGTTATATACCTCTAACACGTAATATTTTACCTATATACACAATGCAATTTTTCGGCGAAGGGTGGTCAACTGACCATCCTTGTGACCATGTGGTTTCGCCACTGATTGATTTTCGTCGTTTCATGATGTCATGCACCAACAATATGAAGGGACCATGTAATATTTTTATATAAAAGCTAGGGTAAATGATAAAATAGGATTATTTAATAATAAAAAGGGGCAAGATGAGAGAAAAAATAATAAAACAACGCGACCACACCAAATCGGTCGTTCCATAAAATGACACTTTTCGTCGTTACATAACAACGGGTTTAAACGATACGATACAATAAAATTTAAGGAATAATCATAAATATTGTATTTTAAAGTAACAATACGGTACGATAAAACTGGTAACAACTGATGTTTTATACGTCAATGCCACACAAAGGGGGGGGGGGGGGGGGATAATTTGTGTGGTGTCCAATTTTCGCGTGCACTGATTATAGAAGACCTAGTTCTTCTAAGTGTTCCTTATACTACTGTTGCAGAAATAGTAAATGCGGAAAGTAAAGAACACAAGTATTTTTATGTGGAAAACACTCGGCTCAAAACAGCATTTACAAAACTCTTTGTAAACCTAAGGATTAACTCTAACCCCGTTGTAGCAACCAACCTCTAACTGTTGCGACAACTTCAAGTTAACTCTAACTTGAATACTCAGAGTACCTAATACAATTGCTTCTAGATAAAGCTGAAAGGTACAAATTGAAAACACGTATTACAATTGAACTAGAATAAAAGACAGACGCTTGGAACTGGTTCTTCTATCTGGTTCATGTAGCTTCAGGTTCGCACACTTGAATCACACAAGAATTGTTTGCAAAATGCCTTGCTATTTTGCTCTCAACTCACGTTTAACTTCAGCGTGTGTGCGTGCTTGTAGAATGACAACTTCCTGCAATTTATAGAGTTAGTAGAATAAGAAATAACTATAATTCTAATGCTATTTTTCCTTGGCGAAAGAGTTCTAGTTATCTTCAATTTCTAACTCCTCCCTTATCTTGGATAAAGTTCTCTTCGAGTAAGGAGTCTTTCTCCTTATCATTTATGCAACCTTTTCGATCAGGAGATATCAGATATAATAACTTAAGCTTATCTCCTTCACGTGCATCCCTTATGCTCGAATCTGCCCGTGTTTGTGTACTTTGTGTATGGACCTGTTTCATGCTAGAGTTCCTTTGTCAATCATCAAAACAAACTTCACTTGGGCCAACAACAACTATCCAAACAAGTTGTTTGTTTCTTGGCGTCGTTTGATGCAAAGAGAAAATTATCTACCTCTTCGTAGTCGCAAATCTAAAACTTTAATAAAATGACAATTGAAATTTACGCAATACTATTAAAATTGGTAATTCAACATTATTGCCTAATGATAAGACATATATAAAATATATCCATTTTAGTTTATTCTTTCAAATCTAAACCATTTAGTGGTTTTATTTTTCAAATATAAACCACTTATTAAAATGTAATATATCTCAGATAAATTAAAAAGTATGTCTTGTTGAAAAATATTTATAAGTGTTGTCATAAATATGTTACTATTTTTTGTAAATCATGCTCTATGGAGTTTGAGAATATATATTTTGATAGAGCTTTCTTCACAAGACAAAATTACCTCTTGCCTTCAGGCCAGTTTTGCAAATTGTTTTAATTCGCTATCAAGATTAAACTATTAGTAATTTGTTTCTTTTTTCTTGGAGAGGAACTGCGAATTTCTAATAATTACAGCTTGGATTTTTCATAGAGATCTTTTAAATTTTGCTCTCGTCCGCTGCCATCGTATCAGAAATTAGCTAGGCATGGGTTATCCTATAATACTAAAAGATTTTCTTCACTGAAAATGCAAAATGTCAGTGGGATAATAAATAACAATAAATTCCGAATCTACCTATTTACCCCACATTTTGGCAAATTAACTCGGCCTCTAAACAATCCATCTATTCAAAAGGAAATTCATCTTTTTCTTTTCTTTATTAAACAAGATATAAAGTCACATTTTTCGGTTGCATTCAGCGAAAATCAGGACTTAAATTTAATTAATTTGCATATATCAAGATCGATTAATGGTTCGTCAAGGGGGCAAAAAAAGCAAAGAGAGATGAGTACCCATTAGAATAGATATATTATCCTTTCACTCTTAATCATAGATCACAAGTTCTATACAGCAAAATGAAAAAATTATTGATAAAGAATATTCACCCTTTAATAAGCTGTAACAGCCCAACCTCACTAGTGATATTGTGACGTAGACCCGAACAACTTTAAAACGCGTCATTAGAGTCTAAGGCATGTCTATTTATATAACCAGCATTTTTTCCGTGTTTTATCGATGTAGGATTCGTCTAGGGTGTCACATACACCCCCCTCCAGGGACTCAGCGTCCTCGCTGAGGTCTGCCCCACCACTGTTCAAGGTTGCATGCGGAGTAGCTCTGATACCATATGTACGTAACAGCTCAGCCCACATGTGATATTGTCCGCTTTGGATCTAGACCTATATGACTTTAAAATGCGTCACTAGAGTCTAAGTTCTGTCTACTTATATACCCAACGAGAACGTTGAGTCCCTAAGGGGGAGGGGGAGGACGTGACACCCTAGGCGAATCCCATATTGACAAAATATGGTGAGAGATGTTGGGTATATAAGTAAACAAACATTAAACTCTAGTGACGCGTTTTAAAACCGTTCGAGTTTAAACCCAAACCGAACAATATCACTAGTGGGATGAACTGTTACATACGACTTACCCCGTACTGATTTAAATTAATCGTGCCTCAATACGCATACCGAACGCACGAAAAAAATAACAAGAGATTGGGTTGTTTTATGGGAAGATTTGGCACAACACGTGCAATTTTAGTATGGTCATGTTCCCTCTCCATGGATCAACAACATTCAACGTGACACCAGCCATAGTTCCCGGGAAGCTGTAGGACCATTATGAGGATTAGGTATATCTCTAATTTGATTACTCACTTAAAAGGAACATATTGCTGTTTACGTTTAGTCGGTGGCAGTATTAAAATCTGTAACAACCCACTTTATCAAGATTATTTTTATTGACCTGTTTTGAAAAACATATACTACCAGGACTTACAATCTACTAGTGCCGATTTGATTCTCACTATTTCTCTTCGATTTTCCCTTTCTGATTTCCCAATGATAGAGAAATATTTTTAAAAAATACTCAAGTAAACTAGGATAACATTAATTTTTCCACAGAATGGGAGAGATAATTATTCAGTTATCGGTAAAAGTTATTTTCCTTTAATGATTTCCCAATGATAGTAAATGTTTCAACTCTCACTCCATATTCATAGTGTCCCCTAATTTAATAAGTGTCAATAACTGCCGTGGAAAATTTATTATTGTGGTCAAATAATTTTCAAGTTGACTATTAAAGTCAAGTATATAGGTCGTTTAAAGTTGTTAGGATGCAGCAATTTTTTTTTTACCTATCCTTGTTCACTTAAAAAAACAAAAATAGATAAAGAAAAAAAAGTCAGTAATGCGATGATACAAGTGGGAGTGTGTATAAACTTATGATGCTAAAAGACTCTTTTTTTGGATCTGGACATCTGGTCAATATTCATTTATACAGACATTTATTTCTTTGTCGGACAAGTAAAATATTTCGGTACCACCAGTATTTCCAGACCAGAAATAAATATTACGAATCTGACTTCAAGTGGGACGAACATCTTCTTAATTGATTAGAAAAGGAACATACAGAAAAGACAGAGGTAAATGGGAGTACATTTAATTTTAAGAAAAAGAAAGAGGTATTATTACTTTTAGCCACCGTCAGAAATTATTTATATCTGGTAACCGAAAAAATATATAAAATTTGTATAATTTTTATATATAACATACAAAATGTATGTTATATACAAAAATTATATAAATTTTATCCATTTTCTGACCATTATTTTTACAGTGGCTATACAATGTCATTTTTCCAAAAAGGAAAAGAAAAGAAAAGAAACTATATTCTAGGCCCACATAGCTTGGGCTTGGGTCACGATCAAAAGCCTTTTTCCGTTTGGATTTGATGCCCCTACAACAATGATACTGTTACTGCATTATGTTTGGATTCGTTCTGGGTTCAAGAAAAACCCACAGTAGCTAAATTACAATACAAAACAAATCAGAACATTGCATCGCTAAGATATACTCCCTTCATCCCAATTTATTAATGCAATTCGGATTTTGAGGTGTCAATTTTTTTTAATTTTGATCGTAAACTCAAATATAAAATCTATATGTTTTTTGAAATAATATATATATATATATATATATATATATATA
>AWOL01S0069537.1:0-61215 GCA_000715115.1 Nicotiana otophora | reverse complement strand
TTAACAGATTTGTCAAAGTTGGAATTTGCAGCTGGAGCTCCTGCTTCTGCTATTTCCTCACTTGTGGAAGGAGGAGTCGCAGGTGCGAGGTCGCTGGTGCGAGGTTGCTGGTGCACAAAGGGTGTTCGCAGGTGCAGGAAATTCTGGGCTAGGCAGGATGCGCAGGTGCGAGACCTTGGGAACATATGCGGAAGAAAGGAAGAAGGCTAGCTTGGTAGATGCGGCGCGCCACGTGCGGGTGCGACGGGTTAGCTGCAGATGCGGAGTTGGGGCGGATAAGTGAGTTGCGCAGGTGAGGCTCCTTGGACCCCAGGTGCGGTCGCACGGGTGTGAGTAAATGGCCGCAGGTGCGAGAAGCCTGAGCAGACNATATGACTTGTTGGTAATTTTGGTTGAAGTCCTGAGGGTCTCGGGGTGATTCCGGGAGGTTAACAGATTTGTCAAAGTTGGAATTTGCAGCTGGAGCTCCTGCTTCTGCTATTTCCTCACTTGTGGAAGGAGGAGTCGCAGGTGCGAGGTCGCTGGTGCGAGGTTGCTGGTGCACAAAGGGTGTTCGCAGGTGCAGGAAATTCTGGGCTAGGCAGGATGCGCAGGTGCGAGACCTTGGGAACATATGCGGAAGAAAGGAAGAAGGCTAGCTTGGTAGATGCGGCGCGCCACGTGCGGGTGCGACGGGTTAGCTGCAGATGCGGAGTTGGGGCGGATAAGTGAGTTGCGCAGGTGAGGCTCCTTGGACCCCAGGTGCGGTCGCACGGGTGTGAGTAAATGGCCGCAGGTGCGAGAAGCCTGAGCAGACGGTACATATTGCACACTTCATGAATTTTGGTGCATTCTTCACCATTTCTATTCGGTTTTGGAGCTTTTGGGAGAGATTTGAAGAGGGAATCAAGGGGGTTTTCATTGAGGTAAGTTACTTGAGCCCTAATACTCGTATATATGGTGATTTCCCGTTGTTTAAACATGTAATTAGTGAAAATAAGGGGCTAGGGCTTGCGATATTTGGAGGAGTAATTTAAGGATTTGAAGGACCAAACGATGTCAGATTTTTATGAGTTTGGTATGGTTAGACTCATGAGTGAATGTGCTTTGTAATTTTGTAAATTTAGTCGGATTTCGATACGTGACCCCGTGGGCGGGTTTGAGCCAATTTCGGGTTTTCGTCTAATTTTGTAACTTTTTTTGTGGAATTCATTCTATTAGCGCGGGGTAGAGATTTGACCGGTTTGAGGTAAGTAATGATTGTAAATCTAGTCCTAAGGGTACGAAACCATGGATTTTGTATCATTCTACTATTGTTAGTGACGCACACGCTAGGTGGCGGGTGAGTGGGCGTGCACTGTTGCGGATTGTGACTTGGTCTGTCCCGTCGCAACTGTAAAGTTGCATACTTTGTTGAAACTATATGATACTCATATGTTTTAGAAAGAGTTTCTGTAAATTGGGCTGAATGCCATGTTTGGGCCTTGTGCCAGTGTTGTTTGGACCCTTAGGGTCTTTTCTTACTATCCTCTCACTGTTTTCGATTGCAAATCTATACTCAGTCATGTTTATACTTGTTTACCGCATAACTCAGTTTTATGACACTATTTTGATGCATATAAATGTTTTGGGCCGAATGCCTTGTTTTACTGAAATGCCCGAGTGGCTTGAGAGGTTTATGATTGAGTAAGGACGGGGGCCTGATTTGTGAGGATATTTATGGGATCGGGCTTCATGCCAGAGCATGTTACATATTTATGGGATCGGGCTGTACGCCGCAACATGTTTGATATAGGCCGAGGGCCTGAGTGATTTATGCCATGATTTGTCTTGATATAGCGCTTGGGCTGAAGGAGCCCGTCCGAAGTCTGTACACAACCCCAGAGAGCACAGGTACCTACTGAGTGTGAGTGCTGAGTGCTGAGTGACTGGGAGGCATGAGTGATTGTGAGGTATGCCCGAGTGGCAAGAGTGATTGTGAGGTATGCCCAAGTGGCACGAGTGACTGTCAGGTTTGCCCGAGGGGTTGTATATGAGTGATGTTTTGCCCGAGGGGCTGTTTATGATTTCATCATTTTTGCTTACCTTTGCATTTTTCCTCTATTTGAAAACTGTTGAAAAATATCTTTAAATGTGTTTTACTGGATCTGGGTTTAGACGAGATGTTTTGATTCAAATCCTGATTTTAAAAACATGGGGTATTTTACTGAGATATCTTAATATGAATGTCATATGCTTTATTGCCCGTCACTACTACTCAGTCTTTATTTATTGTTGTTACTTACTGAGTTTCCGTACTCACGTTACTCCATGTACCTTGTGTGTAGATCCAGGTGTAGCTGGACACGGTAGCGGTTGTTGATTATTTTGATTGCAAAATTTCCCGGGGATAGCAAGGTAGCTTCCTGGCGATCGCAACCCTGCTCTTCTCCCTCTTATCTTCCTTTAGTTGTATTGAGCTATTTTCCAAACTGAGTTAGTCTTGATAATGTTAGACAGATTGTAGTAGGTGCCCATGACTAGGGACACCCCGATGTTGGAATTTTCCTTCCGCACTTTTAGTTTGATTTGAACTCCTTTACGACGGTTTTTATGTTAAATAACATTGAAATTTTCTTTGAAATGAAAATATCGGTTTGTTTTGGAAATGAGTCGGCTTGCCTAGTTCTACGATAGGCGCCATAACAACAAGGGTTAGTTTGGGTCGTGACAGATTGGTATCAGAGCCTAGGTTACATAGGTCTCACGAATCATGAGCGGGTTTAGTAGAGTCTTGCGGATTGGTACGGAGACGTCTGTACTTATCTTCAAGAGGCTGCAGAACCTTTATGAAAAATTTCCACATTCTTGAATTCTTGCCGTGCGAATCTGTTAATTCTAGTAACTAAACTTCTGTTGTTTCATTTTCTTAAAGATGGTGAGTAGTCGTACAACCGGTCAGGAGGGCTAGCCACCAGTACCACCAGCCAGGGCTGCGAGAGGCCGAGGCCATGGTAGGGGTAGAGGTGAATCCCGTACCGCAACTGGGGCAGTACCCACAGATCCACCAATTGTCCCAGATCAAGACCAGATTCTAGTTGTTGATGTACCAGCTCAGGCACCACCTGTGCCTATTGTGATTCCAGGCCTTTGGGAGTCCCTAGCTCAGATTCTAACAGTGTGTACTTTCCTTGCTCAGGCGGACTTTATCTCGACGGACACAACCATTTCTCAGGCCAGGGTAGGCACTCAGACTCCCGTTGCTCGCACACTCGAGCAGGTTGTTCAGGGACTTCAAACACCGGAGGCACCACCAGCCCAGCTGGTTATAGCTACACATGATTATGTGGTTCCTACTATGCCAGAGGATGATCAGCGTAGGTTGGAGAGGTTTGGGAGACTCCAACCGCCATCTTTCAGTGGCGCAGAGAGAGACGATGCTCAGGACTTCTTGGACAGATGTCAAAGGATACTCCGTACTACTGACTGCTGGTATTTAGGAGACTTTGTGGGGTCTCTTTCACTACCTTTCAGTTTTCTGGGGCTACACTCAGATGGTGGGAGACCTACGAGAGGCGTAGTCCTATTGGTGCAACACCCCTTACTTGGGAGAACTTCTCCGTTGAGCGGCTTCGCCAGGGTGATATGTCTATGATGCAGTATGAGATATGATTCTCGGAGTTGGCCCGTCATGCTATCTGGTTGGTCCCCACGGACAAGGAGAGGATCATGAGGTTTATTGATGGTCTCACTTATCAGCTACAGTAGCTCATGACTAGAGAGAGGGTTTCGGGTGCTACCTTTGATGAGGTTGTCGACATTGCTCGATAGATTGAGATGGTTCGTGGTCAGGAGACGGTTGAGAGGGAGGCCAAGAGACCTCGTGGACATGGTTGATTCAGCGGTGCTTTTTTGGGGGGTCAGTTGCAGCACGGTAGAGATCATCATTTCAGACAGGCTCAGTCAGCTCGACCATTTCACCGTGGTGCATCATCTGGCTATGGTTCTCACAGTTCTCATCAGGGACACTCATCACTTAGTGCCCTTCCAGCTCAGAGTTTGTCCCGTGCTCCACCTATTTAGGGCTCCTCTATGACAGGTTCCTCTACCAGTTATCCCGGTGCTAGGGGTTCCCTTCAGTTTTCGCCATAAGCACCCGGGGGTTGTTGCGAGTGTGGGGAGTTTGGGCACATGTAGAGGCATTGTCCTCGTCATCATGGAGGTCTATCTCAGTAGAGAAGTCATCCTCCGACTGCAGCACTAGTTACCTCACCACCCGCCCAGTCAGCTCGGGGTGGAGGTCAGTCAGCTAGGGGTCGCCCTAGAGGGGGAGGCAGATCAGGGGGTGGCCAGGCCCGTTTCTATGACCACCCTTCCAGACCAGATGCTATTGCTTCAGATGCTGTAATTACAGGTATTGTCTTAGTTTGCGACAGAGATGGCTCAGTATTATTTGACCCTAGTTCCATGTATTTATATGTTTCCTCATATTTTGCCCATTTTCTGGATATGCCCCGTGAGTCTTTAGTTTCATCTGTACGTGTATCTACTCTTGTGGGTGATACTATTATTGTGGACCGCGTGTATCGGTCATGTGTGGTGACTATTGGGGTTTTGGAGACCCGAGTGGATCTATTGTTGCTCAGTATGGTTGACTTTGATGTGATATTAGGTATGGATTGCTTGTCCCCTTGTCATGCCATTCTAGATTGTCACGCTAAGACGGTGACGTTGGCTATGCCGGGATTTCCGAGGGTTGAGTGGAGCGGTTCTGTAGATTTTGTACCAAGCAGGGTGATTTCATATTTGAAGGCTCAACGTATGGTTGAGAAGGGTTGCCTATTTTATTTGGTGTTTGTGAGGGATGTTAGTGTACAGACACCTACTATTAGTTCTGTTCCAGTAGTATGTGATTTTCCGGATGTGTTTCCTGCAGACCTGCTGGGCATGCCGCCTGACAGGGATATTGACTTTGGTATTGATTTGGTACCAGGAACTCAGCCCATTTCTATTCCACCGTATCGTATGGCACCGGCGGAGTTGAAGGAATTGAAAGAACAGCTTTAGGAACTCCTTGATAAGGGGTTTATTCGGCCTAATGTGTCACCTTGGGGTGCATGTGTATTGATGGTTCCGTGAGAATGTGTATTGATTACAGGTTAATGGCTGTATTTGACATTTCATCACATGCCTTACCTCTGTTTGATGTATTTTGGATCAAAGATGGGCTTATTATTCTGAGTTGTTATCGCATGCTCTAAAGGGATTGTTGTTACCGTTTTCTATTAGATTCTTGTTATTAGTTTTCTTTGATATATTCATTGCACAAGGTATTTCTCTAGTGGGAATCAAACGACTTGAACCTCATCACTACTCCACCGAGGTTAGTCTTGATACTTACTGGTACCGATTGTGGTGTATTCATACACGCTTTTGTATATTTTTTGTGTAGATCCAGGTGTTAGAGGTAGCAGACCCAGGCTGTGAGAGCTTCTTTGATCGCAAGGATTCAAGGTAGTGCTGCTTAGTTCGTCGCAGTCCCTTGGATTCCTTTCCCTACGTTTATACTCTCAATTATCTATCCGAATAATATTGTATTTTTGAGACATTTTCATGTATTCAGTTAGAGCTCGTGACTCCGTACTACCTAGTCTTAGGGATTTATTATGATTATTGTCGTGTTGGCTTATAACAACTTTATTTTCACATTTATATTAAAATATGCTTCATAATATTATGTCTTGCTGGTTTAACTATCGTAAGTGATCGTCTTACCTAGTTTTAAAGAGTAGGTGCCATCACTATCCTTAAGGTGGGATTTTGGGTTGACATCATTATTTGGAGTTGTGGATTTGAGTTGGAGGTGATTTTTGAAGGGCTTTTCATCACAATTGAAGGGTTAAGTGATCCTTGATTTTGATGCTAGATATTGATTACCCATGGATTATTATACCTAATATATGTGCAATAAAGGTGACATTTGGGGGGGTTTGACCATGGTTCTGGAGAGTGAAAATTGATGATTTGAGGGTCGATTTGAGGTTGTATTTGGGTGAAATACACATATTTGGACTAGTATCGGAATGGGTAATCGGGATTTAAGATTTTGGTCGAGTTTTGGGGTGTGGGCCCCAAGTCGACTTTTTGAGTTGACTTTTTGATTTTTGTCCAAGATCGAAGCTTTATCGTTTGGGGTTGTTTTATATAGCTTTTACTGATATTATTAAGTTATATTGGCTAGATTAGAGTCATTTGAAGGTTGATTCATACCTGAAAGGCTTCCTAGAGTACTGATTTGGCTTATTTGAGGTAAGTATCTTGCCTAACATTATGTGAGGAATGCCCTTTAGTTGCTAGACCTAATATGTTGATTTTCATGATGTGAAAGGGTCATGTACATGAGGTGATGAGAGTGTATACGTTTACTAAGTGTGGTTTTAACCGGTATAGACCATATGCTATTTATATGCCTTAATATGATAATAACCTTGTTCTGAAAAATGTTGAGACCACTTTATGACTACTTGATCTTGATCATTACATTGACTTAGCCTTAGTCACGCTTTTTTTCTTGAACACCCCTCCACTTTTATAATTATTGTTATGTCCTTGTGTACTATTGTTGACAGTTGTGGACTTATATTGTAATGATCCGACCAGTCGTTTTGAGCTTTATCATTTCATTCGATGGTTTGAGGTCTTGAGTAGCTTCCTATTATATATTATGACATGAGTTCATGGTCAGTTTCGGTTTTTGGGATTGATTTGGAAGAATGATTCTCATTTTAAAAGCTTTAAGTTTGAATAGTTGACCAAGTTTGACTTTTTATGTATTTGATCTCAGATCAGTGTTATGATGGTTCCGTTAGGTCCGGATGGTGCTTTGAACTTAAGTGTATGCCTATAATTGGATTCAGAGGTTCCTACGTTGATTTGGTATTTTTTTGTTGAAAGTTGACAATTTGAAGGTTTAGAATTTTCTTAAGTTTGATCATGGTTCGAATTTATGGCTATCGGGTTCAGATTTTGGTTTCATGACTTTAATATAGGTCCGGTTGTTTTATTTTTTACTTGTTTAAAATTTTTTGTGTCATACCGAATTGGTTTGATAATAATCGGACACATGGTTATGTTTCTAGCAATTCTTGAAGTTTATTATAATTTTCATATGTTTTAGTGTCCGATTCGTGGTTCTGGATGATATCTTGGTGTTTTGATCACACGAGCGAGTTCATTTGATTTTTATGCACTTATGTAGATGCTTGGTGAGGAGCCCCAGGGGCTCGGCTGAGTTTCGAACACGTTCCAAAGAACTTTGTGCAAGGCTCATTTTTTGGTGGTGTGCTATCCTCGCATTTGCAAGTAAGTGGTCGCATTTGAGACAACCGCATTGGCGAGATCCTTATCACCTTTGCAAAGTGGAATGGGGTTGGGGAGTTCGCATTTGCGATGAGCACCTGTGCAGGGGGGTTACCGAATTTGCGACATTTCTGTCAATTTTGCAAAGGTGTCTGTGTTCGCGTTTGTGAACAATATGTTGCTTTTGCAACGTTTTCATAGTTTCTCAGTCTCCATAACCACTCTGATAAACACCTCGCTAACGCCCAACTCGCTCTAGGTACCTAGATCTGCACAGAAATGAGCAAAAGCGTAGTACGAGTACACCAAAATGGTACCCGATAAGTATCAAGACTAACCTTGGTGGAGTAGTGACGAGGTTCAAGTCAAGACATCCACTAATCAAATAACATGTGCTGAACATCAATATAAAGCTAACAACAGATAAGCAAAGTAAATAAATGGCAATGACAGGTAATCATGTGATAAAATGGCAAAATAATCAAAGAACGAATAAAATACAAGTGAAAGCAATTAAGGGCAAACAATGAAAGTTCTAATCATCAAACCGTTCAAACACACGATTTACAACAAAAATCACCTTGAGGTACCACACCTCATAATCACAAATCATGATCCCCAAATCATGAATCATATACACATGGAACCTTGTGCCCACATTATCAATCACAACCGCACGGACAACTCATGCCCCAAAGTCTCCTAAATTCCATGGGTAGAAACATGCGTCTCATATGCCTACTCCTCGATGGGAGCGATAGGTGGCTCCTCAGCTGCTGCTTTGGCAGGTGCCCTAGCTGTAGCACGTTCTCCTCCTCGGCCTCTGTCTCAACCTCTACCTCGGTCTCTAGAAATACTGGCCATGGGGGCAACATCGTCAGTAACTACAGCTCGTGTCCTCACCATCTATGAGGGAATAGAAGGACAAAGGTTCAAACTCCAAAAGAAATAAATCTGCACGATAGGAACGATAAAAGTGAAATTTTTCTAAGAGTTCTATAGCCTCTCGAAGATAACTACAGAAGTCTCTGTACCGATCCTCAAGACTCTACTACACATGCTTATAACTCGCAGCACATGTGTATACCAACTTGTCACGACCCAAAATCCCACCTTAAGGATCGTGATGGCACCTAGTCCCTAGGACTAGGTAAGACTAACACATGCTAAGGTATTAACAGATTTAAACCATTTAACTATTAAATATAAATAGTAAATAACCTAACATAACTGAAAATGAACAATTCTTATACATTTCTAAAATCGGTAGCACGGAGTCATAAGCTCTACTGAGAGTACACAAAAAATCTTTAAATACAACACTATTTGGAAATAAGGTAGACGGTAGCAAAGAACAATGGAAGGTGACTCTGAGGCCTGCGAGTGGATATGCATGTATACCTTTAAGTCTCCATACCAACTCTGATAAACAACTCGCTAATGCCAGCTTGCTCTAAGGTACCTGGATCTGCAAAAAAATATGCAGAAGCGAAGTATGAGTACACCAAAATGGTACCCAGTAAGTATCAAGACTAACCTCTATGGAGTAGTGACGAGGTTCATGTCAAGACACCCACTAATCAAATAACTTGGGCAGAACATCAATATAAAGCAAACAACAGATAAGCAAAGTAAATAAATGGCAACGAAGGGTAATCATGTGATAAAACAACAAAATATTCAAAGCATTATAAAATACAAGTGAAAACAATCAAGGGAAAACATCGACAGTTCTAATCATCAAATCGTTCCGACACACAAGTTACAGCAAGAATCACCCCGAGGTATCACACCTCATAATCACAAATATCACGAGGCCCAAATCACGAATCATATGCACATGGCTCCCACATTATCAATCATAACCGCACAAACAACATACGTGCTGCACGGACAACTTATGTGCCAATATCACAATCTGCCTGGCATGGTCACACGCTCAATATGGAAATTCGCCCAGCATTCTCATAGGCTACTAGTCAAACTTATCATAGAGAAAGAAGATATAAAAGAATATATGTACATGATCAATGAACATCAAGTTTCATACTCCTGGACTTATATAGATAACATATTATTGTTTATGCATATCAAAGTGTACTATCACAACTCAAATCAACAAGTAATATCAGAGACACCGAGTAGCACATTGGAAACAACACAACAAATCACATAATATGCATTACACACACAAGGATGTCCCACAACCACACGATTATCATCAATATTATGTCCCTAGGATATCACATATCATTCCCACATAGCCCCTTGTCTCGCCACATGTGCAATAATAAAGTAAATGCATGTCTTGTCTCGCCACATGCGCATCACCAATTATCCTACCTTGTCTCGCCATATGCACAAACCCGATATATATAAAGCCCACCTTGTCTCGCTGCATGTGCAATATCAATAATAATAATAGCACCACAAAAACCTGGTGCAAACACCCCGACAATCCGCTCCAAAATCACAACAACACAACATATCAATAATTGTCATCAAGACATCAACTCAGAAGTCTACCATCATAGTGCAAGGACAATAAATAAGGAAAAACAGATGGGTGTTCATCATATTACATTAAATTAGCTAACCAATATAGCGGCAATTTCACAAACACCCAACTTGGCCAATTAAGGAAAAACAAATCCTAAAACATGATCTCTAACATGGATTATGAATGCAAGTAATTATCCACAATAGGAAACATATAGTGAAGAGATCTCACAATCGAAACACGACAATAAGAGCAATCTCAGGTCGATTTTGATCATAACCAACATATATACGCCCGTGTACACACTCGTCACCTTATGTACATGTCATTTATATAATACAATGTTAGGCAAGATACTTACCTTAAAAGCCCTCAATGAATACTCCAAAAATAATTTTCCTCTAAAATTCACCTCTGCTCGGCTCAAATCTAACCAAAATCAACTTAATAACAACAAATAGTACAAGAGAAACCAATTTCAATTAATAAAGTTAAGAGTTTTACACAATTTCTCCAAAAGTCAACCCGGGGACCAAGTCGAAGGGTGGATCTTGACTACTCATAGCCCCACGAGTCTAAATATGTGTTTGGCTTCAAATCCCAGTCCTATTCGACTCTCAAATCTGTTCAATCTCATAAATAATTAGGTTATATAATCAAAATTGAATTAAAATTACTTACCCAATGGTTGTGTATTAAATTCTCTCCTAACAATAGCCTCCCACCAAGTCTAGGGCTAGAAAAGTGATAAAATGAGACTAAATCCGGAAATACACCACATATAACCAACTACAGATGTCGCATTTGAGACCCTCGTCGTAGGGACTAGGTAACATCACGATCCTTAATGTGGGATTTTGGGTCGTGACATATAACTTGATGAAACTTTGGTATCATTGTTTGTGATATTGTGGCACTTTGGTATTATTGTTTGTGATATTCTGGCACTTGGTATCATTGTTTGTGTGGTATTATGGCACTTATGGACATGTTAAGCATATTGATTGGGGGTGTCAGCACAAGGTCTTTGCCGTGTGATTGTGTCTTTTGTTGTGTGCGTGAGACGAAATAAGGGTTGCGATATCTCATGCTACCCACGTGGAGAAATAACGGTGGCTATATGCGCATGTGGCGAAATAAGAGAAGTATATCATCATTATGTGCACATATGACGAAATAAGGGTGGCATTGTCGATTATGTCACGTGATACTTCGGGATGTCCATTTTCTTGTTGTTTTGACTGTCTTGTGAAAGGATAGATATTTTTTATTACATAATTATTTCTGAAAGTTTTCGTTTTACATCTATTTGATTTAATGGTGGTATGTGATGTGTTATCACATGCCTCACCTCTATTTGATGTTTTGAGATTGGATTTTACTACACTTAGTTGTTATTCATGTTCTAAAGAGATTGTTGTTGCTGTTTTTCGATATATTTCTATTGTCAATTTCTTTGACATAATCATTGCCCAGGTTATTTGTCTAGTGAGTATCATATGACTTGAACTTCATCACTACTCCACCGAGGTTAGTTTTAATACTTATTGGGTACCGATTCTAGTGTACTCAACTATGCTTCTGCAGACCCAAGTTGTGAGAGCTTCTTTGATCGCCAGGATTCAATGTAGCATGTCATTAATTTATTAAGTTATAGACATCTCTAAAAGCTTCCCAGGAGTACAATAGACATTACAATTGTTTTCAATTAGTGGAAGCTCTCATTTTGCTTCGAATAATTTCAAACCTTCTCTTGAACAGTTTTCCGGTAATATGTGGAAATTCAAGCCACTTCATTAGATTGATTTGTAATTTTAGTGTTACTAATCCCAACACAAAAAAGAGATAGAGTGCTAAGCTATAATTAGTGACTTATTAATAATAACTATGCCGCACCTTTTCAAAAAAAAAATAAAAATCCCATTTCCATAATCCTGACCTCACAATAACCTCAAACGTAAATAATCATAACATCGCTACTTGCTTTTAGGAATGCTTAAATAATAATATCATAGTTGGTACGGCTTCCGTAGCATAGTTGTGATACTTCACTTCAAAATTTAAGTGCGCATTTACGCGACGAACTTCGAACAATAATAAAAGCGTTAAAATAATGGGTATGTATGCGTGAGCGTGACATGATTTTCGATACGTACAAACAACAAATGCGCGACAATGTGACTTGTTCAAGATAATTCTATAACTATTTATATGTGTAATTAAAAGTGGTATAAAAGCGAAAAAATGCAAAAATCCATAAAACATGTAATAATCTGCATAAATTAAGCCAAGTGTAATTTTCAAAAGCGACCGTGCTAAAACCACAAAACTCCGGGAGTGCCTTACACTTTCTCCCCTATTAACAAAATTTCTTACCCGGTCTTTTGTGTCCGTGGACTATATTTGGAGTCAAATTATTCCTTGACTGGGGATTAAATAAAATTGGTGACTTAAAATACCACAACAATAATTCCAAGTGGCCACTCCTTAAATAATAAAGATTCAATACCTTTTCAAATAATATCACTTTAATTGGAAAAACACCTTTCCTTTCCACAATCCCCGGAGAAAAGTAGATATGACAACTCTGGCGACTCTATTGGATCAAACCCATAATCTCTAGTTCAGGGTTAAGAATTCGAGCATGGAGTGCATATTTGGCTTTTTATGAAATTATCTGATATTATATGTTTTGGCCTAACATGCTAATGGCCGCTCATGTACTGGTTTGATATTCTATGAAGTGTATATAAATTGTTTGCGTAATACATCGACAACCCCTTAATGTTGTCCCTACTTTTCACTTACACACTTTATCTTAAGTCTGGTCCATTTAAACACTTTAAATAGGTCTTTATTGTGTCATATAGACACAATCCTATGACATGAAAAGGCAAGTGTTTCTCACATTTTTCAAGCGCGAGAAATCATCCCAAAAAACCAACTCTACATATTTTTTGCCGGAAAACAAATAGCTTCTGCCGGAAAATTTTCTAGTGCACTTCTCTTTTTATTTTTCAGCATTGTTCACACGATTATTACCGTATACTCCTTCAGATCTGGGTATACTACTACCAACACTTTTAAATCTTGCCACTACTATAAACTTTCATTTTTCTTCTCGTCTTTAGATCTGATTGCTGAAATTCTAGCCAGAAGATTCAACATCGACAGGTGCTTCTCAGCGGCCACCTTTTTTTGTTGAGAAAAATAGCAAAAACAACTTTTTATTGCTAAAGAAAGGAAGAGCGATTATAATTTATTAGGCATGAAGCTTAGAAGCTTCGAGATCTGCAGCTTGCTTAGTCAAATTCTAGTCACTGTCATCAAGAGCCATTTTAATCGGCGACGACCCAAGTCATCAACGATGGCCAGCATAATTTTCCTCATTCCCAAACTCCTTTCGTTAATTGTGCCGTTGGGGTCACAATTGATGGTCTTGAAGATGGAATCGTAGAGGTGGCTGAGTTCCTGCGGCGATGCTGCAATGTCGACGCCGAAATGAGCCTTTATGTGGCGCAGAGACTCGAATGCTTTGTGCAGCTCGGATTGGGATAAAACGTCGTCGTTGTTGAGGTCCAAATCGGTGAATCCTTTATCGATTGCCTTTGCAAAAGCTTCTTCGTCGTTCACGAATTGTTAATCGGTCTTATGGTCACCACTCCCATTTTGTGTGTGTTCAGCTTCACGTTTTTCTTTTCCTTTTTTCAAATCTTTTTCTTAATTCCACATGTCCCTATTTTGCTCGTCAAGCTAGCGTGTGAATTACACGAAACTGTTGGGTTTGGCTGCCTGTTAATTTTGTATCTAAATGATACAATAAAGACCTACTTAAAGTATTTAAATGGAATAGACTTAAAATAAACTATGTAAGTAAAATGTCTGGACAACTTTAAGGGGATGTGGATGTATTATGCCTAAATTGTTGTGCTACTAGCTTCTCTCTAAGTCTTCTACATCTACTGGGGGCGCACGAATGCGTGACCCTTTTCTGTTAGAAATGTCTACCCATATATTTAGGATAGGGATCAAATTAGTTACAAACCCGATATCCTATTACTGCCTAGTACGTTGCCCCCCGTCCCGCCACTCCTCCCGGCTCAAGGTGTCTAAACACCTCACCCATTAGCATCTTAAACCTATAAGAATAAGTTTTATGTCGGATCCCTAGTAGGAACTTTTATTGCATCGCGTGCATTTGATTTTGGTACTCAGCGGAGGTGTTGGGTCTGTCCATAACAGGTGTAATCCAATTTAAATAACATCTTGTTTTATCCAACGTGCTATTTGTGCATTGTTTATTTGACTTGCATGTTGACTGGCTTCTGGAATAGAAAAAATTAAGAAAGACCAAGAATGAGAAATAAAAGAGTGAATTCACCTGGATTCCTTAAAATTCCAGTATTTGAAAATCCAAGATTGTGTCAATATTTTACTCAAAAGATATTGCAAAATAAGCCTTAATTTCCAAAAAATATATTTATCCTCTTATTTTGAAAATTGACCAAACTGTGCGGGTCTGATTTTCACTGACCGTGAGATACGTAGGCAAATTTCATTAGGTTCGGCCCCACCTTTTGTAAAAATGACCAAAAATAAGAAATGTGGCAAAACATTTCAAATAAAAGTCATGTCGCACTTTTTTCGTCATCCCCGAGCCGTTCTCTGCTGAAAAAGCCTTGAAACATTCTCTAGAGGGGCTGGAAGATTGCCTTTTTAAATAGTCGTAGTCAACTCTCACCAGTCCTTGCTCCTCATATACTCAAAACTTGTGCAGCTTGGCGAACACAACCCTAAAATCATCCCTTGAAGTGATGAAGGGTCGTGTTTGCGAAAGAATCCACCTTTTACTTTTCGCACAAAAATCTCAATGTTTGCAAAATTAATTCTTCCACGTTTATTTCCTAAAATAACATCAAATTTGAATATTTTTGTCCTTCATATGTGGAGAATGAGCATTATCCAGAACCTACCTTTGTCGGCTCTAGAAAGGGTCCCACTAGGACTTCACCTATGGTGGGGATGATTCGAGGAAGGAGAGGGTATTAGGCCACCAAGTATTTAGGATCACTTACCGATTTGATAAGGATTAAGCCTAGAGCTGACCTGATACAAGCCTTGGTATCATTCTGGGACCCGGTCCACAATGTATTTCACTTTTTCGACTGTCGCGATCCCAAATTTCCATCTTAGAATGTAGTGATGGAACCTATTCTCTAAGACTAGGTAAGCCAAACACAAAATGAGAATCTAGCAGAAATAACGAATAAGATATTAAATTAAACTGATAACTAACACCATAAAGCTAAAATGGTACAATAGTGATACAAATCCCAAAATAGGTAGAACTGAGTCAGAAGCTCTACTGAAATATACTAAGAATCTCTAATACAACATTGTTTGATAAGAATATAAATGGTAGTAAAGGAAATAACAAAAGGTGACTCTGAGACCTGCGAGTGTCACGCAAGTATACCTTGAAATCTCCTCGATATCAGGGTCAAATCACTGGCATCCGACACGAGCAAAAGTTCTTGTGTCAGCACAAAAATGTGCAGAAACGTAGCACAAGTACACCATAACGGTACTCAGTAAGTATTAAGCCTAACCTTGGTAGAGTACTGACGTGGTCTGACACCGACTAGACATAGAAAACCTGAAAAAAATATTAATGTAATCTAATAATGGAAATTGAAGAAATAATTGACAACAAACAAAATGATGATATAAGACTAACAGTGGAAATTTAGGAAATAAAGGACAACAAAATATGAACATGTGATAAAAATAACATGTGATTAAATACAGTCAAAATACAAGTAAAACGAATGAAGGTAAGATAATAACCATTCAAATAAACAAGTCTTTTCACATAGAATAAACAACAAGAATCACAACTGAGATACCACACCTCATATTCACATTTCATAAGTCATAATCACAATCTTCCGTATATCGCCGTGTGAGCCTTGTATTTATAATTTAAAAACAATTTTCCCAAACTAGCTACACACGCTTAGCCCCCTTAACTCATCGCGTCGCTTCAAGTAATTCCCTTACTAGCAACTCGCGTATAAATCCCAACTTATCTTGCTGCATGCGCATTAACCCTTATCCTTATACCACCCCATACACATTAAAATCACAACACTATAATCAACTTGTACCACATGTACCTATATGCCATAGCATTGCCAAAATCCATAATACCAATGTTACCACTACACATAGCCCATGGTTCAACCATAATGTGTACAAGAATATAAATAACAATAAACTGAACGAGAAATAACTGAACAAGAGAAGGTATTCCAATAACCCACAATTTCAACTACAATCGTGTTAATAGCTTTCAACAACTATAACTTCAATAACCCAACAACGAAGGTATTTCCATAAAATGGAAACTTCAAATTCTAATGTGTAGCATAAGCTTAACAATGAAAGAGATAGCATGAAATAACAACTATGATTAGATGCACGAGAATAACTCAACAATGGAAAGAATAACATGTGACTACAACTACTAACAAATCCATATAAGAGTGACCTCGACAATGGAAACTAGAACATGTAACAACAACTTCAATTAAAGGATGTGAGAATAAACTTGACAACAAAAAATAGAACAATCAATAACGACTTAAATTAAATGCTCATAAGTAACGTAGGAGTCTAAACCGGTCGAATTTCACATATAAGTCTGTGTACACACTCGTCACTTCATGTACATGTATTTCACAAAATAGAAATAGTACAATCAAGCCCAATCCTAAGGGGTAGTTCCCGCATAAATCTAACTCTGAACGGTTCGCAAATAGCCAAAATAACTTAATAGCATAAATAAAAGCCATAAGAAGCAATTTCGGATAATAAAGATTCAATCTTTAAAGAAAATCAAAAAGTTAACTCAAATAGTCAACCCCGAACCTGCGCCTTGGAATCTGAACAAACTCTCAAATTTTGAACTTTCATTCCTATACAAGCCCAACAATACAAAAATCATCAAATTCCGACCTCAAATCGACCATCAAGCCCTCACTTTATGTTTTTAAAATATCTTTACATAAATTCTCAATTTCTCCAATTAAAATCATCAATTAAATGATAAAAATAAAATGGAATCATGAATAATGGAAAAATCCGAGTCAAAACACATATCCCAATCTAAGTTGGGAAAATGTCCTCTAAAATCGCCCAAAGTCAATCTCTCTAACTCAAAATATGATAAATGAAATAAAACCCTCGTCCAAGCCATTCCTGCCTAGTGAATTCCGCTTCTGCGGACAAACAGTCGCATATGTTGAAAAGGCATCGCAGATGCAGCCTCCACTTAAGAGTCATCAATTTTGCTTCTGCGAAACAAAAATGCGCACATGCGCTTCTGCTTCTGCGGACAATGCACCTTACCTACGGTCCCTCGCCAATTAGCCAAAATCCGCTTCTACGGATTATTTCCGCTTCTGTGGTTGTGCACCTGCGCGTCCTTGTCCACAGATGCGGACCTAGATCCCCTAGCTCAAATGCACATCTGCGGGCAATCACCCGCCTCTGCAGCGCCGCAACTGTAGCCCAAACATCGCACATGTGAAAGAACAAGACCTCAACAGATCAGCAATTCCTCTAAGTCTCTAAACAAGCCAAAATCAATCCACAACATAACATGAACATATGCGAGGCCTTACATCACACAAAACCTTATCAAAACTACGAATCGCACACCAATTCAACCCTAATGAACAAATAAATATTTCCAAATTCAAAACGCGCATTGCACAAGCCAAAACAACTACGAATGCCTTCAAAAGTTTCATGCAAGTCCCAAATTAACTAGCAGACATATACCAACTCCCTGAATTACAATCCGAGCTTGAAATAAATAATGTCAACCTTTGGTCAAACTTACTAGTCTTCCAAATCTTTAACTTTCACCAAAAGAACCAAACCAACCTACAGACCACCGAATCAACATCCAGACATATCCCTAAGTCTAAAATCTTCATACAAAGCTATTGGAACCATCAAAATACTATTATGGAGTCGTCTACACACAAGTCAAATTCCGGTCAACTTTTACAACTAAGGCCTTCAACCAAGCAATCTAAAACTCACCCGAAACCAATCAATCACCCCGACAAGTCATGTAGCCATAAATACACATATGAAAAACATCAAATAGGGTAATCGTGGGTAAAATAATCAAAACGACTGGCTGAGTCATTACATTCTCCCCCTCTTAAATAAACTTTCATCTTCGAACGAGTGTAGAGACATACTTGAAGTGCCAAAGAGGTGAGGTAACGGCTACACATATGATGCTCAGTCTCCCAAGTCACCTCCTCGATCGGTTGACCCCTTCATTGAACCTTTATTGAAGCAATGTTATTTAACCTCAACTTCCGAACCTGCTTGTCCAAGATAGCCGTCGTCTCCTCAACATAAGTCATACCCTTGTCCAATTGGACTGAGCTGAAATCTAATAAATGTGACAGATCACCATAATACTTCTAGAGCATAGAAACATGGAACACCGGGTGAACCGCCGATAAGCTGGGTGGAAATGTATGTTTGTAGTCCACCTTACTAACTCTCTCAAGGATCTCAAACGGACCAATATACCAAGGGCTTAACTTTCCCTTCTTCCTGAATCTCATCACACCCTTCATGGGCGAAACTATGAGCAAAACCCTCTCTCCTACCATAAATGCTACATCACGAGCCCTCCGATTGGCATAACTCTTCTTCCTAGACTGTGTAGTACGAAGCCGATCCTATATCAACTTGACTTACTCCAAGTCATCCTGAACCACATCAGTGCCCAATAACCTAGCCCCCTAACTCAAACCAACCATTTGTAGAACGACACCGCCTCCCATATAAGGCCTCATAAGGAGCCATCTGAATACTTTATTGGTAGCTGTTGTTGTAGATGAACTCTGCAAGTTGTAAGAACTGATCCACATTGGATATATACATCCCCTACATCCTCAACACCCCATCATCGCCAATAAAAATCTCCTTGGCATCACCGTGCTGCACCTTGTCCTTAAGGACAAACAAATGGGGGTCAACATACTGACGTACCTTGATGTGCTCATACAAAGGAGACCGAGAAACCACACAAGCAAGAACCCGGCTAGGCTCCGAAACATCCAACCTCACGAATAGATTGGCCAAAGCCTGAACATCCAATGCTATCGGTCTCTAACAAAGTGAAATATATGAAAGTCTACCCATACTCTCAGCCTTCCTACTCAAGGAATCGGCCACCACATTGGCCTTCCCGGGATGATATGAAATGGTGATATCATAGTCTTTTAATAGCTCTAACCACCTTCGCTCCCTCAAGTTCAAACCTTTTTGTTTAAACAAGTGTTGTAGACTCCGATGATCTGTAAATACCTCACAAGACACGCCGTAGATATAGTGTCTCCAAATTGACAAGCGCAAAACACCACTTTAATATATGCTCACTAGTCAATGATAGTATAGTATAATATCGTATCCATAGGGATTGGAGTTAAACAATATTTTCGAAGTTTCTAGCTTCATTGCTATCCAGGAGAATCAACAATTGAGATTTATATGATTAATAACTAAAATTAACTAAGAGTCAAAAGCTATTGATAATGATAATCACAACAAGGAACAAGCAAAGAAGGTTATCAATGGGTGAAGACATGGTTTTGATGGGATAGTTGCAAGATAATTATTGGGATCTAACTCTAGATAATTCACTTCTAATGTTTAAGTGAGTCTATAGAATTCACTCAATTTTTAGTTCAAATGTTCACCAAAACTCCTCTCTCAATTAAGTCTTAACCTCACAAGATGTACCAATTTAAGCACGTGAAGATATGCAAGAATGCGGAGTGGATTGGTCTTTAAGAAAATCTCTTTCGATTATTCTCCTAATTCAACTAGCCTCTTTCAATTACTAAGAAGAATTAATGAACTAAACCAAAAATATAATGCAAAGATATCATAAGTTATGCCTCTCTCGATTATATGAATACGTGAATATAGATGCAACAGGTAAATCATCCAAAAATGCTTCAATACATACAACTAGAGTTATAATCCACAAGCAATCATCAATACACCAAATCCATCAAACCCTAAAGAGAACTACTCCATATATATGGAGTAATTCATCACAAATATAATAAAAGTATAGGAAAACATAAATTCAAACCAAACTCGAGTCTTGAGTGAGGAAGGAATGATGAAATCCTTGTGCTTTTTCTCCTCCAACTCCTCCTTAGCTTTTTTAGGTCTAAAGTATGTAAAAAGTCTAGAAAATAATATTTTTTCATGTATTTATACCAAGTAGGGTCGGGCCTAGACGAAGTCCCCCTTTACTAGACGAAATAGGAAAACTTGCAAACTTATTGCTTTTCATGCGTCACACTGTGCGTAGCAGGGTACGAAGCATTAGTGCTTTTTCTTGTCAGACCACAAAAACCTAGCCTTTGAACTTTGTCAATTCCTAACACAAAATTACACTGCTACGTCGCACAGTGCGTCGCCCTGTGCGTCGCATTAGTGCATTTCTTCAGCTGTTGCTTCTTCCTTTGATTTTGGACGTCCAGAAGTGATCCTCTATTACACCCTATATTTTCGTACGTAGAAATATTCCATAAGTAAATTGATGAAAGCTCGGAAATGAGATATTACATACCGTATTTTCGTACGTAAATCCTTCGTCGTAAGTTAAGCGACGTAGACTCGGGGATGAGATTATTTTGAGGTTATAAGAATTTATGCTACTTATAACAATCGATATGCTGTGAAGGTTAAAGGGTGAACGAATCAAAGATAATGAGTTTCGTTGAAGATTGTCGATTTGGAAACAAAATATGGTCCGAGCTATAATACCCGGTGTTTATGGATTAGTGCCATACAAGGTACTACATGACCATGATAGTAAGGTATACAAAGAGTATTAAAAGTGAGTAGTATTTTAAGTAGTTGGAGATAATTTCTAATTATATACATTATTGGATAATGAGAGATTAACAATTAAGTAAGAGGATTAATGGTTAATTATTGGATAAGGATATCCTCCCAAAATGTGGCAGCAGCATAAGAGTCTTTAAGTGACTCTTAGATAACCTTTCTAGGTGTCACTTTGATAGAAATTCTTGGCTAAGCCATAAAAAGTTCTAAATTTACAAAGTATGTGAAAATGGTAACGTTCTTCAGTAAAAAGCCTTAGAAGATTTGTCCAATTCAATAAAGTCACAAATCCATTTCTATATGCATTCAAAAATGTGAGTGTTTGTACGTTACAAACATTTGTCTCAAACAAAAGTCTTATGCAAGACAGGATCTCCGAGCAATTCTTACAAGATTTCAACCAAACTTCTTGCAACCAAACAATTCCAACGAGAATTGTTAGAACCGTAGCAACGTAAAAGTTTGCGATTCTAAAGGAGTACGGTGCAACCTTTTACAAGAATATCATACGGAATTTTCGTACTCCAGGTATGTTAAGTCTATCCCTTCTTTCTTTTTGGCATGATTCATACGATACAAATGAAACGAGCAAATACACAATTTTCATAAATGACTTTATCCATAGAAGTATTAGGGGTGTCTGTACTATTGATTCCCCATGTGAATTATTATTATCTATTTTGTTCATAGGTCTCAGAAAGATACGTATTTGATAAAGTTTATCCGAAAGGTATATTGATTTTATGACAATCCAAGAAATCTTATGAACGTAATTCTTATGCATTTCATGAATTTATATATGTACATTGACCCATGACCATATGGCGTTATATACGCACATATTATATGTATATGGGATATGGAAAAATGTTATGGCGTTATATACGCACCACCACCTGATCAGCTGGTATACGTTGATGATTTTCCCACAGTGACCGAAATGATATGATGGGATGACCTCAGAGGCTTGATAATGTTATGACGCATATACCAATGCATGGTATGACATTTATACGTATATGCATGACATTACAAAAATTAAATAATTCATAGAGCTATGCAGATGTACATGTCGAGTCTTCTACTTCATGTTTCTCTTATGTCTATTATTTAATGATTTTTATTCCTTACATACTCGGTACATTATTTGTACTGATGTCCCTTTTGCCTGGGGACGCTGCGTTTCATGCCCGCAGGTTCCGATAGACAGGCCGAGAGTCCTCTAAGTAGCCTATCAGATCAGCGGAAGATGTTGGTGCGCTCCATTTGCTGCGAAGTTGCTTGTTTGGTGAGTATAATTTAGACGTGTATTGTTTGGTATGGCGGAGCCCTGCCCCGACCTTTGTGATAAGTATGTACTCTTAGATGTTTTTTGACAGATGACATGTATACGAATTCTTGTATGGCCTTGCCGGCCTATATTTTGGGTTTACAAATGATCATGTTGGCCTTATAGGCCCGTATATCACATGTATAAATTTGTATATCAGGTTAGGGTCGTCCTATATTGAGTATTCCTCTATATTTATTCTGGTTAGACCATGACGACCCGTTTGGCTCATTTGCCAAAGGAAATACAATAAGAAAGATATGTTATGTTGGTAGTCGGTTAAGCAAGGTACCGGGTGCTCGTTGCGGCCCATAGGTTTGGGTCGAGACAAAAGTGGTATCAGAGCAGTTATGTCCTAGGGAGTCTACAAGCCATGTCTAGTAGAGTCTTGTTTATGGCTGTGTCGTGCACCACACTTATAAGAAGGAGGCTACTGGGCATTTAGGATTGTCACTCTTTCTTCTTACTCTAGATCGTGTGGTAGAGCTCAGTTGTAAGAACTCAATTTCCTAAACTCTATCTTATTCGTAATGCAACGATGACTAAATCCAGAAAGACCGTTGGTAAGAGATATAGCAATGGAAGAGTTGAGTCAAAGGAACTCAATTTTTGCATCATGCTTATGATGGATAAATATGAGGTGTTCAGCAGATTATGTGTACACTAAGACGTGTAAGCCTCTTGATAAGGAAACTTAAGGCAAGAATATTTATCCACATTTATGGTGAAGGACAATGAGAGATTCAGAAGATAAATACAAGTTTCAAGAAGTAAAAGAAGAAAGATAAAAAAAGGTATGAGGCATCCAGTTAATAAAGCTTATCATTATTTGCCATTCAGGAAGGGAGATATAAGCATTTTGAGTTACCTTCAACAGTGACAGATGTATGTACAATCGGCCACACCGATCTCAGTTATGCCCTATGAAAGCTAACAGACATAGTTTAAGAGAAGGACGAGTTATCAGGATCCGGCTGGGGATAGTGTAAACCAAAATAGTGGATGGATTGGTAGAGTTAGTTGACGTTTCCGAAGGATAGAGTAAACGTGGTAATGGATATCCTTGTGAGACACCTCGATGGTGCACTCTAAAATAGTACAACTAGATATGAGTACTACAAAGATAAGCACTGGAAGCCTGGAAGGGATAAATATTACCTTAGTGTGTCTCCCATCCCTGGTAGAAAGAGAATGTTAGGCAATTCAAGGAGCCAGTAGATGGAGCAAGGGGAGCTAAAAGCAAAAGAATGTCTTGTTCGAGTTTTCAGAATAAAGTGATAAGACATAAATGTTTGGGGGAAATAAGAAGAGAGTTAATGAAGCATTATGAGTAAGATGTGATACATGGATGACAACGGTAGATCAAAAAGATGACAGTATTACAAAGTCTATAGTCAGGTGAAGGAAAGGACGAGAGGTGACAGGACTTGAGACAATAAAAGTGTATAGGCCATAAAGTCATATCCTCATTTCGAGAAATAAGTTCGTGACTCCAACATGATTACCAAAAGGAAAAATTAGATCCTAGAGTAATAAGAAATCAATGTGGATTGGTGAACAAGATACACTAAACATGAATTAGGGACTGAATGATTCGATAATGGTCAACATCATGAGAATTTCAGATTTTGTTCCGGCGATAATAGAATGGACGATAGAAGAATATCCTTTAAAGGTCATTCAGGAAGACGCTTCCCTAAAGCAAGCAAGGTGAGAAAAGTTAGGAATAAGGGACTATATGTTCCAATTACACTAAGTGTCACCCTCGCGAGTGAGGAATTACGTTATCCTTGGTACAGAAGGATTACCACGAGGTGAGTAAGGATCATCGATGATGTGAAAAGATGCCAAAGATAAGAGGGTAAAACATCTATACGTAGATCATCGTAGCACTAAATCTTAGTGCTCCCCTAAAGGGGGGAATATGGAGTTATGTGGTATTATGTCAGAATTAAGTGGTTCTAGTAATTATGGAATGGTAAGGAAAGAATGCGAAAAAAGAAAACAAATGAAAAAGGGATGAGATTGCACTTATTCAAAGCCTACAGATATGCTATGATTCCAGAACATTATGCAAACACGGCATCAAGGAAAGGAAGTAAGGGTCCATGCCCGATATGTTATTGATAAATAAGGATCCAGTGCGAGACGTAAGTTAATGCAAAGGAAATAACCCAAGAAAGATTACGCGGAATATTGATATAAGAATGGGCTAACGAGTAGTTAGTAGTTCATCCAGGAAGAGCCTAGTTATGGATAAACAAGAGGACACAGAAAAATCAACAGACTGTGCAAGATGAACATAGTGAACCACAATATAGGGAATTTAGTCTCGCAGATACGACATCGTGATCTTTGAGAAATATTTAGTTAGAAGTTGGGGTAGTAAAGGTACCGTATGAGTGTTACGGAAATAAAAGAGCGTCCTACTGGGAAGACAGTCAAAATATCAGTTTACAAGCAACCCTACAAGCACAAGGGCGTAGAGGTAAGTAACTACGGGTAATTATAGGCGAGGAAGGACATCAAAATATTCCATCGGGTATACGATATGATAAGCTCACAGCTTTACAAGAATCAGAGGATCCTCCCTAAATACTACAATGAAAAACTAGCTGAGGAAGTAAGGAAGAAGGCTTCAACCTAAGCCCAGTAACCTAAGGAGGAAATGGTCTTGTAACAACAGTCTCACAACAACATTGTATGCTCTCCATAAGGAAGTGGTACCTACCGTGGCTAAGGAACGGGAAGAAAAAATCAAAAGTAATATTCGAGATCATATGAGTTGCATGAAAATTTTGGCATGCGTGGGAACTAAGATAAGCCAAGTATACATGCAACAAGTGGTAGAACGACCAGGAAAAGTAATTGCTTACATTTAAAGAAAGTGGAGACGGAACGAAAGGAATTATTCGATCAGTGATCCAAAGTAAGTTACGTTATGAATGCATGTAAGATTCATAGTATAATCCATGCAACACATATGTGACAATCATAAAACCGTACCGGTATAAGTAAAAGAAAGAATTGAGCCCAGGGCATAGACAAAGGATGGAATTGTTAGACGATTGTGTCATGGATATTCCATAGCGCCCATGAAAGGATAAAGTAATAACTAATCCCAGGAGCCGCATATCGGAAGATAGTTTAAGCCTACATGAAGGATGATCAGAAGAAAGAGGAAACTAAAGAGTTACATCAACTCAGTAAATTAGGAGTCTGATTATTGGACTAAGAAAATTTTAGACCTCGTGATTGAGAACATTGCAGGATCACTCTTAAATACAAGAGAGATAATACATTAACCATATTCTATAACAGCTCTACGATAAAGCCAGTCAGAAAAGTACCAGTCTTATAAGAAGTCAATATGAAGCTCCCACCGGATTGTGTGTGCACCAGAGATGCAAGTATTATAATAGAGCTTCAACTTGTGGATATGAATTATACCTATGTGAAAGGGAGGTCATGAAAGAGATAGAAGATGTGATGTGAGATTTTAAGGTAAGTAAGGTAAAAGTGAACAACGTACGAGATACTGAAATGTAAAAGGTTGGGAATAGTCCATACTGCAGATAGAAAGCTAGAAGCGTGGGGATTCAGTATCCAGGAATGATAGTGGCGTCGGTAGTGACAAAAGTGCTCAAACGGATAAGCAGACCTATGAAATAAGATATAGCAATATTCGTAAGTTCAAAAAATGGTACCGAGCAAAGAACTTCAAGTATACCTATTGATGCCCAGAGGGACATCTTGTCAAGCTCTGTAAATGTTTACAAAGTGAGGCCTAGAGATTGGCTAAAAGATGGAAGGAAAAGAAGAGAAGAGTGGCATAGGCAAACTTACAAAGTCAGAGTCATACAGGCTGCATGATAAGAGGTAGCAACAATTACGAGATTGAAAAGATCTCGACCACAAGTCGTGGTATGAGAAAGAGGACTAAAGGGGGGAATACCCTAAACTTTGAATTTATTCAAAGAAAAGTTGCCTACATGGCTAGAAGTATATTAAAGTATTCTCAAAAGCTATGGGTTATGAGAATGATAAGTGCATCAGTTAACATTCGAGGACGAATGTTCTAAATGGGGGAATGATGTTTCCCATATTTTCGTACGTAAAACTATGCCATAAGTAAATTGATGAAAGCTCAGAAATGAGATATTACATCCCGCATTTTCATACGTAAAAGCTTCGTCGTAAGTTAATCGACGTAGACTCGGGAATGAGATTATTTTTGAGGTTATAAGCATTTATGCTACTTATAACATGCGATAAGTAAAGTGTCGTGAATGTTAAAGGGTGAACGAATCAAAGATAATGAGTTTCGTTGAAGATTGTCGATTTGGAAATAAAATATGGTCCGAGTTATAATACCCGGTATTTATGGATTAGTGCCATACAAGGTACTACATGACCATGATAGTAAGGTATACAAAGGGTATTAAAAGTGAGTAGTATTTTAAGTAGTTGGAGATAATTCCTAATTATGTGAATTATTAGATAATGGAAAATTAACAATTGAGTAAGAGGATTGATGGTTAATTATTGGACAAGGATATCCTCCCAAAACGTGGCAGCAGCATAAGAGTCTTTAAGTGACTCTTAGATAACCTTGCTAGGTGTCACTTTAAAAGAAATTCTTGGCTAAGCCATATAAAGTTCTAAATTCACAAAGTATGTGAAAATGGTAACGTTCTTCAGTGAAAAGCCTTAGAAGATTTGTCCAATTCAATAAAGTCACAAATCTATTTCTATGTGCATTCAAAAACATGAGTGTTTGTACGTTACAAACATTTGTCTCAAATGTAAGTCTTATGCAAGAAAGGATCTTCAAGCAATTCTTACAAGATTTCAACCAAACTTCTTGCAACTAAACAATTCTAACGAGAATTGTTAGAACCGTAGCAACATAAAATTTTGTGGTTCTAAAGGAGTACGGTACAACCTTTTCCAAGAATATCATACGGATTTTTCCCTACTCCAGGTATGTTAAGGCTATCCCTTCTTTCTTTTTGGCACGATCCATACGATACAAACGAAACGAGTAAACGCACAATTTTCATAAATGACTCTGTTCATAGAAGTATTAGGGGTGTCTATGTTATTGATTACCCATGTGAATTATTATTATATCTTCTGTTCATAGGTCTCAGAAAGATACGTATTTGATAAAATTTATCCGAAAGGTATATTGATTTTATAACAATCCAAGAAATCTTATGAACCTAATTCTTATGCATTTCATGCATTTATACATGTACATTGACCCATGACCAGATGGCGTTATATACGCGTATATTATATGTATATGGAATATGAAAAAAGGTTATGGCGTTATATACGCACCACCATCTGATCAGCTGGTATACGTTGATGATTTGCCCACAGTGGCCGAAATAATATAATGGGATACCCTCAGAGGCATGATAATGTTATGAATGCATATACCAATGCATGGTATGACATTTATACGCATATGCATGACATTATAAAAATGAAATGATTCACATAGCTATGCAGACGTACATGTCGAGTCTTTTACTCCATGTTTCTCTCATGTCTATTATTTACTGATTTTCATTCCTTACATACTCGGTACATTATTTGTATTGATATCCCTTTTGCCTGGGGATGCTGCGTTTCATGCCCGCAGGTTCCGATAGATAGGCCGAGAGTCCTCTAAGTAGCGTATCAGATCAGTGAAAGATGTTGGTGCTCTCCATTTGCTCCGGAGTTGCTTTATTGGTCAGTATGATTTAGACGTGTATTGTTTGGTATGGCAGTGTCCTGCCCCGACCTTTGTGATAAGTATGTACTCTTAGAGGCTTGTAGACAGATGTCATGTATACGAATGCTTGTATGGCCTTGTCGGCCTATGTTTTGAGTTTATAAATGATCATGTTGCCTTATAGGCCCGTATATCACATGTATACGTTTTTATATCAGGTTGGGTTCGTCCTATATTGAGTATTCCTCTATGTTTATTCTGGTTAGACCATGATGGCCCGTTTGGCCCATTTGCCAACGGAAATACAATAAGAAAGATATGTTATGTTGGTACTCGGTTAAGTAAGGTACTCGGTGCTTGTTGCGGCCCATAGGTTTGGGTCGTGACATCCTCAACCCCTGAACACGATCCCACCTTAATCCTTTGGGCTTTTACTCTTACTTCAAAGCTCCAAATAGCTCGAATTAGTTCCACAATATCTACATAACTCGGCATTACTCCTATAAGGCATAGAACACATAATAAGTAAAATATAGTACCAATTAAAGCTCAAACACAATTAAAGTGCAGTGAATTAGAGTGCAATAAGGACTAAAACACGAGATCATAGCCTACCATCAATACCCCACACTTAAACCATTGCTCGTCCTCGAGCAATAAAACTACACTTCATATAGACACAACCTTTTTAAATAACTCTCCTAACTCATCACACTAAGAACAATTAAAATAGATTAAGCACAATACCGTAACATCCTCCCCTCAATATTAGACTCACAAGCACCAAACATTATTTATAACCCGCTCACTTACTCTAACATAGAGGTTAAGAATTACCTTTCCTTTATGAATAAAGTGTCCTCACACAACAATAGAGAGTATTTCCATACACAATAGAAATTAAGAACCATTAGGAACTCAAGATAGAAAGAATTCGCTCACTCTCAAAAGCAACATTCATATGCCACAAAAGATGTACCATAGGCTTGCCCGTAGTGTACTACTATACTAATTGAGCTCATTCAGTCAAGGATCAAATAGGACTTTCATTGGTTGTAATGTAGGTTGCGGGACGGGTATGATACATTTAGATATAAGAGTGACTACACCTCCCTAAGAACTTTAATACATACATTTCATTGTTCAAAACCGCACACTTATGTTAAACCAAAACTCCACCTTCACATCAATATACATTAACTCCCTACTTCTTTAAGTACACATACATCAAGAGTTACCACTATCAAGGAAAAGTTTTCACAACAATACAACTATTTTTTTCTTTTTCTTTTTCAATTCAAGTGGTTTTTACGTTTTCAAAACAATGCACCTTTCTCCTATTTCAATAGTTTCACTAAAAATCCAAACCAACACCCCACACTTTAACTTTTACAAAGTTCATAACAAATTCAAGTGTTCACGAGAGGTAAAAGGTTCAAATAGATGGTCAATTCAAATAGATGGTTAAGGCTTGTAATGTGGTTGCCAAAGAAACAGAATTACAGGCTAGCCTCCTACCACTTATATGTTTCTCCTGACAGCTGAAATGTAGTAAATAAAACTCCGTTCACCTCCACAATAACCATGGTGCGGAGAATACGGTGGCTCTTGTCTAGAAAAACCATGTGCATCTTCAGTAACTGCGCCACTATAAGTAAGAGGGTCATACTTCTTGAACCTCTCAAGTCTCCTCTGCTCCTCCTCGGATGCCTCTGGCCTGACCTCAGGCTGAACCGAAATAACGGGTTGTGCCGGCATAAATCCCGAAATTCTATCAACCTAAACTCGCTGCTCTACGATACGAGATATGGGAGTCTGAGCTCCTCCCCCAGCACAAAATACTATTGGTGCAACTGGGATCAATCCCGCCTAAGCTAAAGTGTCGAACATACTCAGCAAATGTGGTAAAGTCTCCTAGAGTCCAAGGGTAACAATAGGCACCTCGGGTTTGTGTCCCCTAACCAGAGCTATTGGTGGCTCCTCAGTCTTTGCTCGAGCAGGTGCTCTAGCTGCATCACATGCCCCCCTCGGCCTTGGCCTCTCGCAGCTCTAGCAAGGTGTGCGGGTGTCTAATCATCTAATCCAGTAGTATGTGTACTCACCACCTGTGAGATAATAGAAAGACAAAGGCTCAAATTTTCAAATCAACATATTCTCACGATAATGAATTAAGGAAATGAAATTTTCCCAATAGTTCTATAGCCTCTCGAAGATAAGTATAGACGTCTCCATACCGTTCCGCAAAACTCTACTAAACCAGTTATGACTCGTAGCACCTTTGAACCTAGAGCTTTGATACCAATTTGTCACGCCCCCAAATTCCCACCATAGGATGTCGTGATGGCACCTAGTCTCTAAGACTAGGTAAGCTTAACACACAATGAAAATTTAATAGAAATAATGACTAAGATGTTAAGTTAAACTAATAACTAACACCATAAAGCAAAAATGGAACAATAGTCATACAAATCACAAAAACGGTGGAATTGAGTCATAAGCTATACTAAAATATATTAAGAATCTCTAATACAACACCATTTTATAAGAAGATAAACAGTAGCAAATGCAATAACAGAGGGTGACTCCAAGGCATGCGAGCGTCAGGCAAGTATACATTGAAGTCTTAGGAAACTCTAGGTCAAATCACTGGCATCCGGCACGAGCGGAAGTACCAAGATCTGCACAAAAATGTGCAGAAGCGTAGCAAGCGTACACAACAATAGTACCCAGTAAGTATCAATACTAACCTCGGTAGAGTAGTAACGAGGCTAAGTAAAAACACCTACTAGACATAGAAAACCTGAATAGAATATTAATGCAATCTAATAACGGAAAGTAATGAAATAAATGACAACAAACATAATGATGATATAACACTAACAACGGAATTTAGGCAATGAAAGAAAACAAAGTATGAACATATGATAAGAGAAACAAGTGATCAAATACAGTCAAAATACAAGTAAAACGAATGAAGGAAAGATAATAACCGTTCAAATCAACAAGTATATTTCACATAGAATGTAGAACAAGAATCATAACCGAGGTACCACACCTCATATTCACATTTCACAAGTCATATTCACAATCTTCCTTATATTACCGCGTGAGCCTTGTATTTATATTTTAAAAAGATTTTCATAAAATAGCTACACATGCTTTAGACCACTTATCTCACATCGTGGCTTCAAGTAATTCCCTTTCTAGCAAAACGTGTAAAAATCCCACCTTATCTCTTCGCATGCACATCAACCCCTATCCTTATACCGCCGCATGCGCATCAATATCACAACATGATAATCAATTCGCATCACATACGCCCATATGACACAATATTACCAGTGTTACCACAACACATAGCCCACGGCTCAACCACAATATTCTAAAGAATCTCTTTAACAAAAAAATGAACGAGAAATAACTCAACAAGGAAAGGTATCCCTATAACCCACAATTTCAACCACAACCATGTTAATAAGTTTCAACAACTGCAACTTCAGTAACTCAACGATGAAGGTATTTCCATAAAATGGCAACTTAAAAATCTATTGCATAACATACACTTAACAATGGAAGAGATAGCATGAAATAGAAACTACGACTAAATGCATGAGAATAACTCAACAATGGAAAGAATAGCATGTGAGAAGACCTACTAACAAATGCATATAAACGTGACCTCCACAATGGAAACTAGAACATGTATTAACAACTTCAATTAAAGCATGTGAGAATAAACTTGAAAAGGAACGATAGAACAATTAATAACAACTTTAATTAAATTCTTATAACCAACCGAAGAGTCTAAAGCGGTCAATGTTCACATATAAGTATGTGTACACACTGATCACAACATACAAATAGTACAATTAAGCCCAATTCTAAGGTGTAGTTCCCCCCCCCCCACAAAGTTAGGCAAGATACTTATCTCAAACAAGATAAATCAATCTACTAATAAGCGCTTCCTGCAAAAATCCAACTCTGGACCGCTCGAATCTATCCAAAATAACTTCATAACATAAATAAAAGTCATAGGAAGTAATTTCGGATAATAAAGATTCGATCTTTAAAGAAAATCAAAAAGTTAACTCAAAAAGTCATCCCCGGGCTCGTGCCTCGGAACCCGACCAAACTTACAAATTCCGAACACCCATTCTAATACGATTCGAACCATACCAAAACCATCCAGTTCCGATTTCAAATCGACCATCAAATCATCACTTAATATTTTTGAAACGTTTTTACAAACAATCGCCAATTGCTTCAATTCAAATCACCAATTAAAAAATAAAAACAAAGATGGAATCATGAATAATGGAAAGATCATAGACAAAACACTTACCCTGATCCAAATCGTGAAAATCCCCTCTAACATTTCCCAAGACCGAGCTCTCTAACTCAAATTGTGATAAATGAAATAAAACCCTCATCCAAACTATTTCAACCTAATGAATTCCGCTTTTGTGGACAAACAATCGCATTTGCAGCCCCGTATATGCGAATTAAGCAACGCAAATGCGGCCTCCACTCAAGGACCATAAATTCTGCTTCTACGGAATAAAAATGTGCACCTACACTTCCGCTTCTTCGGACAATGCACCGAACCTGCGATCCCTCGCCAACTAGCCCAAAATCCGCTTCTGCGGAATATTTCTGCTTCTGCGGTTGAGCACCTACGCATCATTGTCTGCACATGCATACCCATCTCCCTTATCCTAAATGCAAATCTATGGCCAATCAGCTGCTTCTACGGCGCCGCACCTACAACCCATTCATCGCAAGTGCGAAAGAACCAGACCTCAGCAGATCAACAATACCTCTAAGTCTCAAAACAAGCCAAAATCAATTTTCAACACTCCCGAGGCTCCCGACACCCCGTCCAAGTATACCATCAAGTCCTAAAAATTAGCACGAACCTACTCGAGGAATTAAATCATTCCATACAACATCAAAGTTACAAATCGCACCCCAATTCAAGCATAATGAACTAATGAACATTTTCAAATTCAAAACTTGCTTCGCACAAGACTAAACAACTACGAATGACCTCAAACTTTGCATGCAAGTTCCCACTGACCCAGTGGACCTATAGCAACTCCCATAATCATAATCTGGGCCTGATAACAATGAAGTGAATCCTTGGTCAAACCTATCAACCTTACAAACCTTCAAATTTTCAACTCTCTCTAACAAATGCAAAATCAACCTACGGACCTCCGAATCAATATCATGACATACGCCTAAGTACAGAATTACCATACGAATCTGTAGAAACCATCAAAACTCTATTCTGGAATCATCTACATACAAGTCAAACTCCGGTCAACTCTAACAATTAAGGTCTTCAACCAAGGGACTAAGTATCCCAAATTAATCCGAAACTCACCCAAAACCAAATCAATCACTATGGTAAGTCGCGTAACTAGAAATACACATATGTAAAACATCAAATAGGGTAATCGAGATTAAAATAATTAAAACAGCTGGCCGGGTCGTTGAACGGACATAGAGATGACACCTACCTTGTAGGAATTGACAGACTATGGCGGATGTTTTTGTCGATCCGAGGCATCAACACCCTAAAAGAATTGACAGACTATGACACCTACTGCTCACAAGTTCTTGGATCCTCTAAAAATAAGTCTACAAATAAAAAATTTGTATTTTGTAGAACGGTTTTTCTCTTTTTAGTTGTTATACAACTGGTATTGTCAGCCAAATAGGATTGATTGTTTATGAAAACGATCTTTGTAACAAGGGGAACAAGAACATTTGGGAAGCACATAGGGAGTTTGCCTTCATAGTGGAATTTTTACGCACCATAGTATTCTCGAGGGAGGCTAAAAACATAGACTTGCGTCTAGCCAGAGTTTCCTTTGTTCTAACTACTCAACCCAAGAGTAACCTTGTACCTATGATTCTGTTAGATGTGTTTTGAGTATTAACATCTTGCAGGGCCGGAACTAAGTTCTTTGAGGGTTGCAATCTATTCATACAAATTTATAGTGGAACATCTCTATTGCCATCCTAGGTTCATGAACTATGGTGCAAGTGGAGGAAGTTGTATTGAAGAATATGAAGGAAGGGTGAGTGGTTATGAATTGCAAGAGGGGACTGAGGCCTGGATTACCCGCCTCCGATCGCTGACTGTGAGTCGGATCCAGTGGACTTTTGATTAGCCATGTTGTTGAGGTTATTCATATGACTACCACTGGTTGCTATTTCCTCCGGATGGGTCGTCGTAATATTCAGCTGCACGCCCCACATAAACTGTTGCACCAGTTGGGTGGGTACCAGACAGTTCCTCGAGATGAAGATCTCAATGTTCATGGGATTGAATTACGTCTTGGAGATTTATTTCTCAAGAACATAAATCATCAGATTTAGAGAGAATGTTAGTATTTGGGACAAGACAACTGGTGCATAATTGTTTGAAAGGTGAGGTAGAACCCGTGTATGCTGCTTGGTATGGATAGAGAGCGCGGGTGAGTGTTGAGCCTTAAAGGCCCGCCAAAAGGCCATATATCAAGGAATTTGCTGATAGAGCAAAGGAACAATGGTCATGTATAACGAAAGAGGAAGACTACTAGGCTACCATAGGTACTCTAAAAAAACGTTGAGACCCTTATGTTCTGAAAATGAGTTGCAGGCTCGAGAAGATGAGGGTGAAAAGAAGAGGTTAGCACGTGAAAAGGAGTCCCCGGAGCTCACCTACAGGAGATGAAAAGGGCATATGATGTGCCGATTAGGAGTCAGAGAGATCAAATGATCATAACAAATTTGAGGGAAAAGGTTCTAGATTATGCTTCTATCTTGACAAGAACTGAAAAAGAACTAAGAAGAGAAAAATAAAGTATTCAATTGGGAAAGGATGTAGAAAACCATTTGAGGTTACCATGCCAAGCAAAAAAAGCATGACGAAGAGGTATTCGGTTTGAGAAGAGAGTTGATCTCCCTTGAAAAGGAAATGAGTATCCAATCCAAAGAATTTGCGGCAGAAAGGGAATAGTTGTAACGACCTGGCCGGTCGTTTTGAGCATTCCAGCACCGTTTCTCCTATTTGATGCTTTATATATGTGTATTTATGATTATGTAACTTACAGGGGTGGTTAGTTTGTTTTTGGGAAAGTTATGGATTAAATTATGACACTTAGTCCCAAGGTTGGAAGTTTAAGTTGTGAAGGTAGATCGGAGATTGACATTTCTAAAGACGACCCCGAAATTGTGTTTTGATAGTTTTGTATGATACTTTTGGACTTATACGTATGTACAGGTTTGGATTTGGAGATTTCTAGGTTAATTTCGTTCTATTTGGCGAAAGTTGAAAACCTTAAGGTTTGAAAAGTTCATAGGTTTGACTGAGAGTTGAGTTTGATGATATTGGGTTCAGATTGTCGTTCCGGGAATTGGAATAGGCCTGTTGTGTCATTTGGGACTTTTGTGCAAAATTTGATGTCTATCTGAGTTGTTTTGACGTGGTTCGACGTGAGTTTTGGGAAGTTGGAAGTTCATTAGTTTCTTAGGCTTGAATTGAGGTGCGATTTGTGGTTTTGATATTATTTGTATGATTGGAGGACTCGAGTAGGTCCGTGTTATGTTTTGGGATTGGTTGATTTGTTTGGACGAGGTTTCGAGGGACTTGGGTTTTGTTTCAAATGAGTTTTTAATATTTTCCTTGATTTTTGGCAATTCTTGTCTGCTATTTTCACACTTGCGATGGGTTGGGCGCAGGTGCGAGTCCGCAAAAGCAAACTTATGGCCAAAAATAGAAAGGAAGGCTCAGGATGGCTGGGACCACAGAAGCACATTTCTTTCTGTAGAAGTGGGTGTGTAGGTGCGATTGGGGGGACCGCAGATGTGGATGGTTAGAGGAATAAGTGAATGCGCGGATACGGGATTTTCTCCATAGCAGCAGAGCCGTAGATGCGGTAAGTTGTCCGCAAAAGAACAATTCGCAGGGTAGATTATACTATTTCGAGGGTTTGGTCAATTTTCACTATTTGGAGTTGTGGTACTCGGTTAGAGGCGATATTTGGAGAGATTTTCACTACAATCGAAGGGGTAAGTAAAATTTACTTGATTTTGATGATAGATATCTATTTCCCATGGATTATTACACCTAGTTTATGTGAATTAAAGGAGGAATTTGGGGGTTTTTTCTATGGTTTTGGAGAGTGAAAGTTGGTGATTCAGTGGTCGATATGAGGTTGGATTTGGACGAAATAAACATATTTGGACTCGTATTCGAATGGGTGTTCGAGATTTATGAGTTTAGTTAGGTTCGGGGGTACACCCTCAGGTTGGACTTTTTTGGTTGACTCTGCATAGTTGTATCAAGATCATAGCTTTATTGCTTGGGGTTGTTTTCTATGGCTTTGATTGATATTATTAAGTTAACTTGGCTAGATGCAGGTCATCCGACGGTTAATTCACATGGTAAAGGATTCTTAGAGTATTGATTTGGCTTGCTTGATATAAGTGTCTTACTTAAACATAATTGAGGCACTAGTTTCCTGAATTGTTAGTGTTATCTATGCGCTATGGGTGATGCACATGTTAGGGGATTGAGCCCATGTGCGTGCACCAGGGTACTAGCAATAATTCGGGTAGTGATTATTATATTATTTGCCCTGCATTGATCGTTAAGCTTCATGTTATCTTACTTCTTATATTTGTCATTGCGAGATAGGTGAATCATGTTATAGAATATTTGTTCGTTGATCTCCAGTTCAAACATGTTAGTTTCTATTCTTGTGGGGTAATCGCCTTACTAGACCTGTGGTAGCACACATCACGCATGCCTACACCTTAGCATGTCACTTATATCAATCCAAGAGTATGTAATTTGATATACATTGTTTATGTACATGTATTCTTCCATATGCTTTTCTATTTGGTGCCTTGTTTTGCATATCTTCTCTGTATGCTGGATTGTTAACTGAAACATAGCATGTTACATTATATTTGTACACCGAGGTGGCTTTATGTGTAATTTATGACTTGATAATAATATTTTTGTGTATTTGTGGAAATTGATGAACAGAGCAAGTTATTAGAGAGTATCATTAATAGTCCTTACCTTTATTACCCCACCGAGGTTAGTTATGATACTTGCTAAGTACATGGGGTTGATTGTACTTATACTACACTCTCCACTTAATTGTGCAGATCCTGGGGTTGCACGGAGCCGTGAGTAGCTATGATTTGCAAAGACACAAGGTAGAGCTGCACTTTGACCATAGTCCTTGGTGCCTCTTTTTATTTTTATATTGTTACTTCCATTCAGACAGTAATTTTCTTTATATTCAAGACTTGTACTTCCATTTTAGATCTCATGACTCTGTATTACTAGTTCTGAGAGATTGTTATATATCCATGGAATTACGTATGTTATTGGCGTTAGACTTGTATTGTTTCCGTTATTTCTCTTATTATGATTCGTATATGTTATGTTTGTTTTGCCTAGTTAGTGAGTTAGGCACTATCATGACCGGTTGGTGGTTTTGGGTCGTGACAAGTTGGTATGATAGCCTTGGTTCATAGGTTCTACAGGTCATGAGCATGTTTTTTAGATTCTTGCGGATAGGTACAGAGACGTTTGTACTTATCTTTGAGAGGCTACCAAACTATTAAGAAAGCTTTACTTTCTTGCATTCTTCTCGTGCGGATTTGTTATTTCCGATTTTGGAACCTTTACTCTTCTATTCTCTCATAGATGGTGAGGAAACGTTCATCCAAATTAGATGGATGGGCACCAGTGCCTCCAGGCTAGGCCGTAAAAGGTCGGGGTTGAGCTAAAGGCAGGTGGGGCCCATGCTACAATAAGATCAGCACATGTGGAGCCACCAGTTGATCCAGTGGTGGAGCAGGTTCCGAATACTATTGAGCTAGTGGGACCAACTTAGACACCGGCGGTACTATTGATATGCCTGGTCTTTAGGAGACTTTGGCTCAAATCTTGAGTGTGTACACGAGGTTGGCTCAAGAAGGTATGATATTGGTTGCACCAGCTACCTCACAGGATAGGGGAGGAGCCCAGACTCTTGTCACCCGTACATTGGAGTAGCTAGCTTAAGGCTATCATACACCACGGGTGTTGCCCGTTTAGGAAATTATTGCTACTCGGTCCGAGGTTGGACCATCTATGGCTGGTGAGGAGCATACGAGGTTGGAGCAATTCCACAGACTGCGTCCTCCCCAGTTCAGTGGAGGAGAGTCAGAGGATACTCAAGGTTTTCTTGATTAGTGTCATCGTATTGTTTACACAACGGGCCTTGTGGACAATAATGGAATCGACTTCACTATTTTCACCGAACAAGGTCAACCTACAGGTGGGGGCAGACCTATGAGTCAGGGATGTCAGCTAGCACAACACCCCTATCTCATAGAGAGGAGTTTCATAGAGAGTTTAAGCATTTATACCAGGAGGGCATGGTTGTGAATCAGTACAAGATTATATTTACGGAGTTGGCACACCACGCAGTACTTTTTGTCCCTACTGAGAGGGAGAGGATCAGAAGGTTCGTTGATGGCATGAGCTATGGCCTTCAGAATAGTATAGCTCGAGAGTTCGAGACAAATATTATATTTGACAAGGTGGTTGAGATTGCTAGATGCTTGGAGCATGTTCGCAGGCTTGAGAGAGGAGCGGGAGGCCAAGAGGCCCGTGGTTCAGGTGATTTTGGTGGTGCCTTATTTAGAAGCCAGTCATAATACAGCAGAGGCCTTCCTTTTAGGCCCGTTCAAGTAGCTCATCATATTCCCCATGTTTCATCTGTTAGCCATAATTTATACAGTTCTTGCCAAGTTAAGTGATTATTCAGTGTGCTGCCGACACAGAGTTATTATCGTGCTTCATCTTCTCAGCGTTCCATAGGCAGTTATTCAGGTTAAAAGGGACTGTTGCATCCTCAATAAAGGAAGGTTTGTTTTGAGTATGCAGACTTGATTCATCTCAAGAGGGATTTCCCCATTCTTCTTAATAGTGCACCACAATAGGGCACACAACCTTTGGTTACAGCACTAATAGCTACACCCCCTGCACAACCAGCTTGGGGTGGGGCTCAATCAGTTGGAGGTCTCCCTAGAGGGGGAGGTTAATCAAGTGGTGGACAGGCTTGTTGTTATGAATTTCCCGCTAGGCCAAAGGCAGAGTGATCACAAGTATTGTTTTATTGTACCATAGGGATGCTTCAATGTTATTTGAACATGGTTCTATTTATTCGTATGTTTCATCCTATTTTGCTCGTTATTTGGATATGCCCCGTGATTCTCTAGATATTCCTGTTCCTGTATCTACATCGATGGGTGATTCTATTGTGGTGGATCGTGTATATTGGAGTTGTGTGGTTACCATTTGGGTTATGAGACTAGAGTTAATATTTTATTGCTTAGTATAGTTGATTTGGGGGTGATTTTGGGTATGGATTGGCCATCTCCGTACCTTGCTATTCTTTATTGTCGTGCTACTAAGATCGTGACATTGGCGATGCCGGGGTTTCCTAGGTTGGAGTGGAGAGGTTCGCTTGGTCACACTCCCAATAGAGTGATTTCATATCAGAAGGCTCAAGGGATGGTTGAGAAGGAGTGTTTAGCGTATTTGGCCTTCATAATGTTAGTGTTGATACTCCTACTGTCGAGTCAGTTCCAGTAGTAAGGACGTTCTTATATGTGTTTCCTGCAAATCTGCCGGGCATGCCACCCTACAGGGATATTGATTTTAGTATTGATGTGGTGTCGGGTACTCAGCCCATATCTATTCCACCATATTTCATGGTACCATTGGTGTTGAAATAATTGAAGAAGTAGTTATAGGAATTGCTTGATAGGGGTTTCATCAACTCTAGTGTGTCATCTTAGGGTGCATTGGTGCTATTTGTGAATAAGAAATATGGTTCTATGAGTATGTGCATTGACTAAAGATAGTTGAATAAGGTTACTATCAAGAACAAGTATCCACTACTGCATATTGATGATTTGTTTGAACAGTTTCAGGGTGTTAGAGTATTCTCAAAGATTTACTTGAGATCGGGGTACCATTAGTTAAAGATTAGGGATTCTGATATTCTTAAGACGACTTTCAAGACCCGTTATGGGCATTATGAGTTTTTGGTGATGACTTTTGGGTTGTCCAATGGCCCAACAACTTTTATGCACTTGATGAACAGTGTATTTTAGCCTTGCCTGGATTCTTTCGTCATTGTGTTTATTGATGATATGTAGGTGTATTCTCAGAGTTGGGAGGTATATGAGCAGCATCTTAGGATTGTGCTTCAGACTTTGAGGGAGATGAAGCTATATGCTAAATTCTGTAAGAGTGAGTTCTGGTTATACTCAGTGGCATTCTTAGGTCATGTGGTGTTCAATGAAGGGATTAAGGTAGATCAGAAGAAGATTGAGGCAGTTTAGAGTTGGCCCAGACCATCTACTGCTATTGAGGTCTGGAGTTTCCTTTGTTTGGCTGGGTATTATTGCCATTTTATGGAGATGTTTTCATCTATCGCAGCCATATTAGCTATATTGATGCTGAAGGGTGACCCATTCATGTTAACTGATGAGTGTGAGGAGAGCTTTTTGAAGTTCAAGACTGCCTTGACTACAACTCTAGTTCTGGTTTTGACTTCGGGATTGGGTTCTTATATAGTCTATTGTGGTGTTTCATGGGTTGACATTGGGTGTGTGCTGATGCATGATGGTAGAGTGATTGCTTATGCTTCGCATCAATTTAAGCCCCATGAGAAGAACTACCCAGTTCACGATTCAGATTTAGCAGTCGTTGTTCACGCGCTAAAGATTTAGAGGCGTTATCTTTATGGCATGTCTTGCTAGGTGCTCACAGATCACAGGAGTCTCCAGTATCTGTTCAGACAGAAAGCTTTGAACTTGAGGCAACAAAGGTGGTTGGAGCTATTGAAAGACTATGATATCATCATTCTTTATCATCCGGGGAAGGCGAATGTGGCGATTCATGCTTTGAGTAGGAAGGAAGAGAGCTTGGGGATCTTGCTTTTATCCCAACTGGGGAGAGACCATTAGCTTTAGATGTTCAGGCTTTGGCGAACATGTTCGTGAGGTTGGATACTTCAGAGCCTAGCAGGGTTCTTGCTTGTGTAGTATCACGGTCGTCCTTGTTTGAGCACCTCAAGGCCATATTAGTATGATGATTCCATCTTGCTTGTCCTTAGGGATACAGTGCAATACGGTGATGCTAAGGAGGTTACTATTGGTGATGATGGGTATTGAGGCTTCAGTGCTAGATTTTTGTGCCTAATGTTGATGAGTTGTGAGAGTTGATACTTGATGAGGCCCATAGTTTTTGGTATTCCATTCATTTGGGTGCCGCAAATATGTATCGTAATTTGAGGCAACATTATTGGTGGTAGTGGATGAAGAAGGATATTATTGAGTATGTTGCTCGGTGTTTGACCTGTCCGCAGGTTAAGTACGAGCATTAGAGACATGGTGTGTTGCTTTACATGCTTGATATACCAGAGTGTAAGTGGGAGCATATCACATTTGATTTTGTAGTTGGAATTCCCTGGACCTTGAGGAGATTTGTTGTGCTGTGGGTCATCATGAATAGAGTAACCAAGTTTGCACACTTCATTCTAGTCATAAACGTACCCTTCATAGCAACTAGCTCATATTTATCTTCGAGATTTTGTTCGCCTTCTTGGTGTGCCCGTGTCTATTATCTCGGATCAAGGCATTTAGTTTACTTCATATTTTTGAAGGGTGGTGTAGTGTGAGTTAGGCACAAAGGTCGATCTGAATATGACATTAATCCCAGATGGTCGGGAAGTCCAAGCGTACTATTCAGATATTGGAGGACATGTTACGAGCATGTGTCACTGATTTCGGGGGATCACGGGATCAGTTTCTACCCTTAGTAGAGTTCGCCAACAACAACAGCTATCAGCCGAGTGTCCAGATAGCTCCATATGAGGCCTTGTATGGGAGGCGATGCCGTTCTACGGTTGTCTAGTTTGAGCTGAGGGAGGCTAGGTTGTTGGGCACTGATCTAGTTCGAGATGCTTTGGAGAAGGTGAAATTGATTCAGGAGTGGCTTAGTACATCATAGTACAGGCAAAAAGGCAATGCTGATAGGAAGGCTCGTGATGTGGCATACATGGTGGTTGAGAAGGCTCTACTCATAGTTTCACCCATGAAGAGTGATGAGGTTCGGGAAAAAGGGCAAGTTGAGTCCTCGATTTACTAGTCCATTTGAGGTCTTGGGGAGGGTTGGTAAGGTGGCTTACAGACATGCCTTACCATGTAGTCTATCGGGAGTTCATCTAGTGTTTCATGTTTCTATGTTCCGGAAGTAGTATGAGGATCCATCATATGAGTTATATTTTAGGTCAGTGTAGTTGGACAAGGATTTGACTTATGATGAGGAGCCAGTAGCCATTTTAAATATATAGGTTCACAAGTTGAGGTCGAAAAATATTGCATCGGTGAAGATTTAGTGGAGGGGTCAATCGGTCGAAGAGGCGACGTTAGAGACTGAGCATGATATGCAGAGAAGATATACTCACTTTTTTGGCGCTTCAGGTATGATTCTAGACTCATTAGAGGAGGAACGTTTGTTTAATAGGGGGAGAATGTAACGATCTCACCGGTCAATTTGAGTATTTTAGTCCCATTTGCCCTATTTAATACTTTACATATGTGCATTTATAATTATGTGACTTTCGAGGGCTGTTGGTTTGGTTTCGGGGAAGTTTTGGATTGAATGGGGATACTCAGTCACAAGGTAGTGTCTCTTTTATCGGTGTGTTTTCGGCCACAATTATAACAGGGAGGCTTCAACGACATTTAGAAAATGTTTCTCTTCTTCTATCCCCGATCGTGTGTTAAGGTTCCGAGTTAGTCTCAGAGTTTCCTTATTAACATAAAGGAATGTTTGCATATCGTGCTAAGAAATGAGAAATGCCTAAGGATTAAAGGAATGATGCACATAACAGGCATAATGTGTGAGGTTCCCAATTGTCCTCGTAATGGAGGAAGGAGAAGTCAAGGATATGACCAAGGTAAGGAAGGTCATAGAGTTGGTATCGAGAACCATGGTTATTGTTTTCATGTATATGGTGCAATGTGGTGTTATCTATATGTTGTTTAGGATTGATTTCTAAGATTCTCTGTCAGGTGGATAGGCCCCAATTACAAGGGAGACTCTAGCAAAATTTCTGAAAATTTAGGGAGTTAGCCAAATTTTAGAACTTTTGGTGTGTAGATAAAAATTTAAGCCACATTAGGCGTCTATGGCAGACTCTAACCCTCATTCGAGGACAAATGATCTTAAGCGGGGAAGAATGTAAGTCCCCATTAAAATTTGCTAATGATTTAAGATTTTAAAGTGCGCCAACGGTATTCGGGAATAACGTGTTCGGGTATTAAAGGAGACCCATGGGACAGAACCACATTATTGTGAAATGAAACATATTTGTTTAAGGTGTGTTGGAACATACTAAGGAGTTTTTTGAATGGCAAGAATTCGTGTGGAACAAGTTGGATACATTAAGTGGAAAAGATGTCACAATTCGCACAAGATCCTATTTCAAATGCATGCTTCTACCTAACTACAACGACTTAGGCGGTGATCTACCAATAAAATTAAAATCTTTGAGACTAGTTTCTAATGCTTTAAACCGTTTGTCATTTGGACACTCCTACAAGAAGTGATGACCAAATTACCAAAGGCTGGCAGAAGGTCACACTACTGTGCCACCCCATGCGGCGTTCCTGTGGGGATTTCCAGAATACTTCAAAAAATGTTTTCTGTGCACAGTTTTCACTGCCGCTCCATGACCCGCGGTGCCGCATGCGGCGCGGCTGTGCAATTCTGGATTTTTATAACCCGACCCTATTTCGTTATATAGGCGTTGTGGACCATTTTTCTTGCAAAATCTGATATTTTTGAGAGTGAGAGAGTGCCCTAGAGAGAGGGAGAGTTCCTTAACAATTGGTTCTTCAATTATTGCTCGAATCCTTGGAGATTAATAAGGAACACTCACAAGATCTTCATCCTAGAGGTAAGATTCTACACCCTAACCCTCAATTTCGAAATTGAACTAGAAATGGGTAATTAGTAGGGTAATTCTTGGGTGTGGGAGGTACTCTTTATCCATGTATGTACCAATAAAGATTGTCGGAAGGTCATTGAACTAGTATGGGTGAACACTTGGAGTTGAATTGGTTGTGGGGTGAAGGAAATCTTGTAGAAGAACCTTATAGTAAAATTTGCACACCTAGTGTTTGATAAAATGCTCCAGTGAGCTAAAACTATGAATATATTCCTAATTTGTGTTAAATTTTGTTATATCTCAAAATAGATTGAAGTTGCTAGAATTTTCGGTACATCTTAGTAATTAAAGGAAAGCCCAAGAAAGGTATGTTGGCTAAACTTGTCTCCTAGAATTGAATCACATGATTTTCTTGTAAGTTTTGAGTTCTTCATTATAAATTATCTATTCCGAATAAGCTTTGTGTTGAAAGGTATATGTTCAAAATGTATTCCGGCTGCTCTTATCATAGGATGTTATCCTTTGGAAATGTGTTAAAAGCATGAGTCGGGCATTAAAATGTTATGACTTCAAGTCATGTTTCAAGTGAAGACTATTATGCCAAATTGTGTAAGAAATCTCAAGGTGCTTAAGACTCTTAATTTCTCATATGTGTACGAAATGTCGTGATTAGAGATTCTTTGTTGTCGATAATATATAAAGATGCTTGAAAGTGAAAGTAGTGAGTAGTGGATAGAAAGTGTGGATAGCGTGCCAAGAATGAACGTTATACTTGTGGCCAATAGCGCCAATACAATGAAATGATGTGTGAAAGATTATGAAATGAGCCTTGGTTCAACTATTCCAATTTGACTACAAAAATAGAATTGTCCAAAATCTTATGTACTCAATTCATGTCCAAATGTGGTTGTTCTAACTAATGCTATGCTTGGTAGGTATTTCCAATATGTTGTGAGTTCTTACATATTCATGAGTTGAAATTGTGTATTGCCCTTTTTCGGGAGAGGTATTTCAAGAATATTCTATATGATGATGTTTATGATGATAATCCTTGAAAGAAAAGAAATAAAAGTGTGGAATATGATATGCAGCTACAGTGCCATGAATGAAGAATAATATGTATGGCCAAGGGAGCCAATGAAATAATGATGTGTAAGTAGTTGAAAATACTTATGAAGTGATATATGGTGTGAAAAGGTTATGATATGGACGTATTCGTATTTCTGTTTCCAATGTGCTATAAGCTCCTACGCCCTTATGAGGAGAGGATAAGGTATTGCTAAATATTTTAAATGTTCTTGATGTCCTGTGATCACCCATGGCATATACAAGTAAGTGATAGTATGAACATTAAATGTGGCCGTTTGCCAAAATGAGAATTATGAGGTGTTGTATGTCCCAATGGCTTCAATCATAGTATGTATGCTTCTAAAATAATTAATGCAAATGGCTTAGATGTTAAGTCCCAAAGAATCATGAACATAGCTAATGACGTTAAGATGAGAAGGGAGTATATAATGAAGTGGAAGAGCGATGTCCTATGCTAAGTGACGATAAATGCTATGGAAAACGTATCTGGGCCATGTGCCATTGAAATTGACTTACTGGTTTACCATACATGTGCTAATTTAATGAGGTGTATTTATCCATGATTAGCATGAATATGAACATGAAGTGTTCTAATTATCTGGGAACTTACGACCTCAAAAGTAGCGCTAGTCATGTCGCTTTGGGTGTATATATATGGTCATGTGCATAATGATTCTCTATTTTTACTCAATTATGTTATACCTCCCTTGGGGAGAAAGTTTTGTACGGATTCAATGTGATCAAATTCTAATTCACATATAACAAAATCTTATGAACCTATATTTTTGTTAAGATCAAAGGTGCCAAAGGGTATGATTTGAAAGAAAATATTTTGTACTAAGTATTATCGTTTGAGAATACAAATTATGATATGGTGGTTACACCTCCACCTGCATATATTGGGGTGAGGCGGCACAGCCGCTTTGTGTAGGGATTATGGTATTGTGGGTACACCTCCACAAGCATATATTGGGGTGAGGCTGCAGAGCCACTTTGTGTAGGGATTATAGTATTGTAGTTACACCTCCACCCGCATATATTGGGGTGAGGCGGCATAGCCGCTTTGTGTAGGGATTATAGTATTGTGGTTACACCTCTACCAGCATATATTGGAGTGAGGTGGTAGGGTCGCTTTGTGTAGAGAGTTTGGTATTGTGATACACCTCCACCTGCATATATTGGGATAAGGCGGTAGGGCCGCTTTGTATCGAGATTATAGTATTGTGATACACTTCCACCCGTATATATTGGGATGAGACGGTATGGACGCTTTGTGTAGAGATTGTGGTATTGTGATACACCTCCACCCGCATATATTGGGGTGAGGCGGTAGGGCCGCTTTGTGTAGAGATTATGGTATTGTGATACACTTCCAACCGCATATATTGTGGGGAGGCGGCAGGGCCACTTTGTGTATAGATTGTGGTATCGTGATACACCTCCACATGCATTTGTTAGGGTAAGGCAGTAGGGCTGCTTTGTGTGAAGGTGATTATAGAGGATCCCCGACTTATTATCTATAATTTTGAATGGAAACTCTTAATAAATTTGCTTGACGTTAAAGGATATCTAAGCCCTTTTACTGTTACCGTGATTCATCATATTCGTGTTTTATTTCCAATCGCTTCAATAGGTGTATTTGTATTGTATAAGTAAACATTGTGAACGGTATATGAAACATATAGGTGTATTGTATGGGTGATATTGTGAAAGTTCTATGAAATGCACAGGTGTATTGTATAGGTGATACTGTGAACGATCTGTGAAACGCATAGGTATATGGTATAGGTGATACTGTGAACGGTCTATGATACGCATATGTGTATAATATGATATGTAAAAACTAAGGACATTCTATGAAATATATATGTGTAAATAAGAGAGGACGGTGCCACTTTTATTGGCCTTGTTTGTACATGTTGTTACAATTACATTATATTATATATTCCATGAATAGTTCGTATGGCTCACTTGATCCTAAAAGAAGTTGAAAATGATGCAAGTATAATAAAACTTGAAGTGTGATTCTATGGGATGTTTCGTAGTTTCTTGATGTGCTTTATTTCCTTGTTATTTGAGTTACCATATTTTCATATGTTGTTTTGACTGCCTTACATACGAGTACTATTCCACATGTACTCACGTCTCTGGCGCTCCTCTTTTAATGAATGCAGGTATACTTCTACAGGATGATATCGATCTTTGATAGGGATCTTCTTCACTACTCAACTTATGGTGATCCCGCTACAGTTCTAGTGGGTGTTTGGGTGTAGTTCATTTTATGTATTTAGGTATCTATTGTACACTGTGGGTCATGTAATTAAAGATTTGAGTTTTATCATGTATTTATGTTCACAGTATTTACAACTATTTATAAAGTTGTATAACCATCATGAGAAAGAATTTATGGGCCATTGAGCCAAATGTATTCAATATGAAAGTCATGATCTAACTATGTTATGATAAATCATGCATGAGTAATGATGAGAGGTTAATGTAAATTAGGCTTGCTCGACTGGGTTTACTCGGTTGAGCGCCGGTCGCGCTCCTCGAGTTCGGGGCGTGACAAGTATGCTTGAATTGAGGTACCTTTCATGGTTTTGATATTTTTATATCATTGACTCCTCGAGTAGGTCGTTGTTATGTTGTGGCATTGGTTAGTGTGTTTGGACGAGGCCCCGAGAGGCTAGGGTGTGTTTTAGATGAGTTTCAGATCTTTTCCTTGATGTTTGACAGTTCTGGTCTGCTAAAGCAGACCTGTGGCTACATATGTGAAGGAAGGCTGGGGAAAGCTAGGACACCAGAAGCGTCTGGTTCGGCGCGGAAGCACATTTCATTTCGCAGAAGCGTGTGCGCAGGTGCGATGGGGGGGGGGCACGTATGCGGATGGCCGAAGGAATAAGTGAATGCACAAATGCAATATTTTCTCCACAAAAGGGGAGCCGCATATGCGGTAAAGTTTCCTCAAATGCGGAAATCACTGGGCAAATTATATTATTTCTAGTGTTTGGTCATTCTTTATTATTTGGAGTTATAGAGTTCAGCTAGAGGCGATTGTTGAAGAGATTTTCACTACAACTAAAGGGGTAAGTAAACTTTTCTTGATTTTGATGATAGATATTGATTTCCTATGTATTATTACACCTAGTTTATGTGAAGTAAAGGTAAAAATTGGGGGGGGGGAGAGGGTGCCATGGTTTTGGAGAGAGAAAATTGGTGATTTGGTGGTCGATTTAAGGTTGGATTTTGATGAAACACACATATCTAGACTCATATTGAATGAGTATTTGGGATTTGTGAGTTTTGTCAGGTTCCGGGATGCGGGCCCAGGTTTGACATTTTGGGTTGACTTTGCATAATTGTATCAAGATCATATAGCTTTATTGTTTGGGGTTATTTCTATGGCTTTTATTGATATTATTAAATTATTTTGGTTAGATTCAAGCCGTCCGAAGGTTAATTGACGCGGGAAGGGATTCTTATAGTATTGATTTGGCTTGCTTGATGTGACTATCCTACCTAAACTTGGTTGATGCACTAGTTGCCTTCATTTTTAGTGCTAGCTATGTGCTATGGGTGACGCACATGTGAGGGGATTGATCCCATGTGCGTGCACCGGGGTACTATCCATGATCAGGGCAGTGATTAGGCTATTATATGCCTTGAATCGATCATCAAGCTTCATGTTATCATACCTCTTATGTTGTATTTTCTTTGTGGTCTAGTTGAATCATGTTAGATAATATTTGTTTATTGATCTCCTGTTCAAAAGCGTTAGTTGCTATTCTTGTGGTGTAATCACCTAACTAGAACTGTGGTAGCACACATCGCACATTCCTACACCTTAGTATATCACTTATATCAAACCATGAGTATGTAATTTGATATCCATTGTTCATGTACATGTATTCTTGTATATGCTTTTTTTGTTATATGGACTGGGTTGATAGCACATGAGTGGTTCGTGCCGATCTAAGTTATGTTAGCATGCGAGTTGTCCGTACGGTGGTTATATTTGGTATTTGAGTTGTCCATGCAACGTGTGGATAAGGATCCATCACCCTAGGGTCACCTTCTCATGTTTCTCTGTTGATGGTGTAGATTCAGTATGAGGAAAACTGGCTAGTGTTTATGTGGGTTATTGCATTTCTTCTCTACCTGCAATTTCCTTGGATGTATACATGTTTTATTCACATATCTTCTCTATATGTTAGATCAGGAATGTATAGATGCCTTGTTTTGCAGATTTTCTCTATATGCTTGATTGTTAACTAAAACAGGGCATGTTATGGTATCTTTGTACATCGAGGTGGCTTTATCCGTAATTTATGACTTGATAATATTATTGTTGTGTATTTGTGGAAATTGATGAACTGAGCAGGTTATTAACGATTATCATTAGAATTTCTTTCCTCTATTACATTGCTGAGATTAGTTATGATACTTGCTGAGTATATGTGGTAGGTTGTACTCATATTACACTTTGCACTTAATGTGCTGATCCAGGTGTTGGACCGAACCGTGAGTAGCTGTGATTTGTTGCTGAGGATTTGCAAAGAGACAAGGTAGAGCTGCACTTCGACCGCATTCTTTGGTGTTTCTTTTTATTTATGTACTGTTGCTTTTATTAAGGAAGTTTTTCTTTGTATTCTAGACTTGTACTTCCATTTTAGAGCTCAGACTTTGTATTACTAGTTATGTAGGATTGTTATGAGTCAACGCAGTTATTTATGTTATTGGCTTTAGACTTGCAATGTTTCCATAATTTTTGTTATTATGTTTCGTATCTGTTATGTTTGTCTTGGCTCCCACTTTTACCTCTCCACAACCAAGAATACAAAGTCCCTATACCGATCCACAAACCATCACACCTCAGGGCACCCATTTCTCACCCAAGGTGATCTATGCAACACTGACCTCTTTCCTATTTTGCGGCCGCACCGCAATACACGGTAATGATTATACAACCATATGCATTGCCTCTAAATCAGCAAATGAGAAACCCACCTCTCAGAAATCTCCATACCCACAAATACAAACTTCCAAACCCCATACAACACTTATCCTCACCCAAATGCGCCTCAATACAATCCTTGCTAAAGGGAACCACCTAGGAGAAACAACTTTACTCCTATAGGGGAGTCATACTTGAGCCTCTTTCGAGAGCTTACTCACTTGGATTTGTTAGAACCAATGGATCCAAATAGGGTAATCCCTATCTCCCCATCATACAGAGCTGATGCGAGAAATGAATACCACTCGGGGGATGTGAGACATGATACTGCAGACTATTGGACCTTGAAAAGAGCTATGGAAGAGCTGATTGAGGCCAAAGCCATAGTAATCCGAGGAGAGGAAACCCAATATGTGACCAACAACCCTCTGTCTTCCCACAATAATGGGCCCGTGATTGGCATGATAGGAAATGACATGGATTATGATCTTACATATAAAACAACCATAGCTATTGCTACTCTCGAAGATAAATCGAATGTGACTAGCAAGCTTGCGATAAATGAAATCCTAGTCACTCACAGTTCTGAAATGAAAACAAAATCATTGTCGGAAGGAAAGTTGGTGTTATATGTCCTGGAGACATGAATCAAGGAGCAACTCATTCTAAATTTTCCCAAAGAAACCAACAAAGAGAAGCTCACCTTGAACGTACCAAAACTGTATGTTTCTGAAGAGCCACCAAGGATCTCATGATGCCCAAGAATGCTAGAAAGTCTAGAGGAGCCTGTGGTAGTCCATGTGGAACCAACATTTTGCATAAAAGATACCAAGATATTACCTTGAAACTACAACAAGATTGTAGTTACTTATAAAGGAAAAGAAGTTGTAGAAGATTTCAAGGATATGACTCGATTAGGGACATACTACCCACCGGAGGAGTGTGGAAAAAGAAAACAAAATCATGACAATCATATGCCTTTGAAAACACCTATCACTAATGAGGAAGCGGAGTAATTCTTCAAGAAAATGAAGGCCCTTGAAAATTCAATAGTGGGCCAGCTCAGAAAAACCTCAGCTCAAATTTCTCTCTTATCATTCCTTTTGAGTTCATATGAGTATCTAAAAGTGTTGATCAAAACTTTGAACGAGGGTTATGTTCCCGACACAACGACTGTGAGTCAGCTGGAAAGGATGGATCAAAGGTTCTTTGAAGTGAACAAAATATCCTTCAGCGGCAATGAGCTACGGATTGATGAGGTTGGGCACAATAGGGCTCTCCATCAGACTATCAAGTGCGAGGGGCACTACGTGAAGAGAATTATGGTTGACGGCTGCTAGGGGGTTGACATTTGCCCCTTTCTACTCTCCAAATATTGAAGATAAACACAGACCAGATCCAATATACAATTGTCTATGTCAGTATTTGTGACAGAATAAATAGGGATAATATTGGAGAAATCGTTCTGGTACCAAACAGTGGGCCTGTAAACTTTCAAGTAACTTTCCTAGTCCAGGACATGGAAACGTCTTATAATTTCCTTTTGGAAAGGATTTGAATCCACAATGCTTGATCTATCCCCTCCATGTTTCACTAGATGGTCAAGTTTGAACACAACAACCAAGAGGTTGTCATCCACGGTAAAGTAGAGCGATCGATCTATAGGGATCCGACAATCTCGTATATCGAGATGAGGGAAGGTAGAGAGTCTATCATCTACCAAGATTTTGAAATAGTGGTTGCCGATAGTTACGAAGAGGGAACCCCGCTACTTGAGCCCAACCTGTCTGCTACATCTATTTTAGTAGCCACCCAAATGCTAAAGAATAGGAATAAACCCAGGAGAGGACTAGGGGAATCGTTGTAGGGCATTATTGAGCCTATCATGGCGTTTAAGAAGAAGGGATCTTTCGGACTGGGTTTTAAGCCCATGCCAACTGATGAGAAATGGGCCAAGGATCGCAAGGAAAATGGGTTGGTCCTTCGAAAGCCCACCACCATATTCTAAAATCCTTCATCAAACTAAAAAACGACGATGTGGAAGAAGATGTCTTTAGATCCAAAGAGATCGATGAGATCTGCTAAGGTATAAAGGAAATGATTCAAGAGTCCAACATGGTCCAGATCGGCGAAGACCCTAGCGAGCTGAAATGCGGTATATGGGCCCAGACTTTGAGCTCAAAAATAGAGACGTTACCTCTTTTCATGTTAGACGGGAGTCCCGATAGTCTATTTTTACTGCCCTTTGGGTTATTTCAGGGTGTAATCCAGATATTTTTAATATCTTGCTTTATTTATGATGTAAACTCTTCTATCTTTCAATTCAATGAAATAAAATCAAAATTGCATCGTCTAAGAATGTCTCTTTTTCTTTCTTTTCGATTTTGTCATTTTATTATCTTCTTTTCAGTTATATTAATGCAAAATTTAATAATATGACATGCTTGTAGAATTTATGCTAATATCATAAAACATTATCCAACCTTGAAATAATGAATCAAGAGGCAGTATATGATGAAGATGGGGCTTTTAAGGAAATAAATAGAGAATTGAGACAATATGTTATGACCCGACCAGTTGTTTTTTATATTTGAGCCTTATTTCGCCACTTTATGAATTTTGTGTTCTTTGTTGTTGTTTTTTGACTTGCTTTGATGTTTGGTTTTGTTTTGGGTAGGTTTTGGAGTGAATTTGAATACTTAGTTCTATGATTGGAAACTTAAGTTATAAGAGTTGACAAAGGTATGACTTTTGTATTAACGAACTCGAATTCATGTTTTGATGGTTCTAGTAGGCTAGTTTTGATGGTCATTCCAAAAAGGATTGGGCATAAGGATTAACCTTAGCACAACCTTTCATCCCCAAACAGATGGTCAGACCGAGCGCACCATTCAAACGCTCGAGGACATAATTACGAGCTTGTGTTTTGAACTTCAAGGGTAATTGAGAGGATCATATATCACTCATTGAATTTTCTTATTACAACAACTATCATGGCAGCATTCAAATCACACCATATAAGGCCTTATATGGATAGAAGTGCATATCTCCTATTAGCTGGTTCGAAGTGGGTAAAATGAAGTTATTGGGACCTCACTTAGTGCAACAGGTGTTGATCCAGGTGTTGGACCAAACCGTAAGTAGCTGTGATTTGTTGCTGAGGATTTGCAAAGAGACAAGATAGAGCTGCACTTCGACTGCATTCTTTGGTGTTTCTTTTTATTTATGTACTGTTGCTTTCATTAAGGAAGTTTTTCTTTGTATTCTAGACTTGTACTTCCATTTTAGAGCTCAGACTTTGTATTACTAGTTATGTAGGATTGTTATGAGTCAACGTAGTTATTTATGTTATTGGCTTTAGACTTGCAATGTTTCCATAATTTTTGTTATTATGTTTCGTATATGTTATGTTTGGCTTGCCTAGCAAGTGAGTTAGGCACTGTCACGACCGATTAGTGGTTTTTGGTCGTGACATCACTGCTATGACTTGCTCAACAGGTTGGAGGGTGATGTACTAAACTTGCAAAAGTAAAAGAACGATTATAGGTGGTTAGGTTCAGCAAATCCGAAGATTGTTCCAAGACAAAAGGGACACCAAAAGAAGAATCCAAGAGACAACTAACTACACCTCCTAGAATTGTAACAACTTTGAGAACATGAGCAAGGCCATGGTTTTTGCACGGTGCTGAGTTTCACTTGCCAGGTTATGACCGATCTGGAGGCTCTCTATGAAAAGATAGGAAGCAGGTCATGGCAGTGACTGACAAATGTCGCCAAGATCATTCATTTTATCAGAGATATCAGAGACTTTTGCTTCTTTTCATAAATCTAGTAGTTGTTTTTCTTGTATTAGACTTTATGTTTATCGCGTCTTTCTTGGTATTACTTTCGTTGTATATGCTCTTCAAGTTTGTTTTTGTGTTTCTTTTGTTGTATCATCGCTTTGAGTCTATTTTTATATTTTTTGCGTTATGTTTTCTCTTCAGTCATGTAATGAAAAAACCAAAAAGATTTTATTTTAATGAAATATTGAAAATCTAAAAATATTCTCTGCTATTATTTTTAATATTATTATATTTATACCCTAAACTATGTACTGGTCTAATTCATGCGGTATCATGCTATGTAGGCAACCCCCAAAGGGTATTATATAAATGTGCTCAAATCCTAAAAGAGAGATTTAAAAGGAAAATAAGGAAAGCCATAGGACAACAAAATGAATAGAAATATTCGGGAGCTTAAACGAAAAGAGATGTAAATGAAAAATTGGTAAATGAGCAAAGCCGGGATGAAACATGCAACCTTTCAAACACACGATAGAATCATTTAAATGTTAGGTGCATTGCATCACTATGTGCAATTTTCTAATATGACAAATGCTCTGAACTAACATGGTTGTTGTGTGTGATTTTGACAAGGTTTTCCTTTCGGAGGTTGGTTTGTGGTATCCTATCCTTACATTATTACTTCACCCGTTCCAAAGGAAGTGAACTAATCACTACCGAGAGAAACCTCCCCTTCATCAACCCTGAGGATAGCCCGACACCGGTTGTTCCGCCTTAATCGTCCACGACCGAGGAAAATAGGATTCTCCGAATCAGAATGATGGAGATATGGGAAGCATGGGGAAAACGAAAAGAGCCCCCTAGCAGTATCCCAAGATTTCCTAATATTGTCCCTCAGACGGAAAGGGTCACCCATGTCTCAGTACCTAACCCGTTCTTCCCTTAAGGGTATGGTCCTACACCCAACAACGTTGTTGTTATGCCTTTTGCTGCTCGCCCTCATGCACTATTAGCAAGAGCGCACCAGTGGCCATTACCGCAGCTCCCACTTTTACCTCTCCACAACCAAGAATACAAAGTCCCTATACCGACCCACAAACCATCACACCTCAGGTCCCCCATTTCTCACCCAAGGTGATCTATGCAACACTGACCTCTTTCCTATTTCGTGGCCGCCCCACAATACACGGTAATGATTATACAGCCATATGCACGGCCTCTAAATCAGCAAATGAGAAACCCACCTCTCAGAAATCTCCATACACACAAATACAAACTTCCAAACTCCATACAACCCTTATCCTCAGCCAAATACGCCTCAATACAATCCTTGCCAAAGGGACCACCTAAGAGAAACAACTTTACTCCTATTGGGGAGTCATACCTGAGCCTCTTTCGAGAGCTTACTTACTTGGGTTTGTTAGAACCAATGGATCCAAATAGGGTAATCCCTAACTCCCCATCATACAGAGCTGATGCGAGATATGAATACCACTCGAGGGCTGTGAGACATGATACTACAGACTGTTGGACCTTGAAAAGAGCTATGGAAGAGCTGACTGAGGCCAAAGCCATAGTAATCCGAGGAGAGAAAATCCAAAATGTGACCAACAACCCTTTGTCTACCCACAATAATGGGCCCGTGATTGGCATGATAGGAAATGACAGGGATTAGGATCTCACATATAAAACAACCATTGCCATTGCTACTCCCGAAGATAAATCGAATGTGACTAGGAAGCTTGAGATAAATGAAATCCTAGTCACTCACAGTTCTGAAACGAAATCAAAATCAGTATCGGAAGGAAAGTTGGTGTTATATGTCCTGAAGACATCAATCAAGGAGCAACACACTCTACATTTTCCCAAAGAAACCAACAAAGAGAAGCTCACCTTGAACGTACCAAAACTGTATGTTTCTGGAGAGACACCAAGGATATCATGATGCCCAAGAATGCCAGAAAGGCTAGAGGAGCCTTTGGTAATCCATATGGAACCAAAATGTTGCATAAAAGATACCAAGATATTACCTTGAAACTACAACAAGATTGTAGTTACTTATAAAGGAAAAGAAGTTGCAGAAGATGTCAAGGATATGACTCGATTAGGGACATACTACCCACCGGAGGAGTGTGGAAAAAGAAAACAAAATCATGACAATCATATGCCTTTGAAAAAACTTATCGCTAATAAGGAAGCGGAGGAATTCTTCAAGAAAATGAAGGCCCTTGAAAATTCAATAGTGGACCAGCTCAGAAAAACGTCAGCTCAAATTTCTCTCTTATGATTCCTTTTGAGTTCATATGAGCATCTAAAAGTGTTGATCAAAACTTTGAACGAGGCTTATGTTCCCGACACAACGACTGTGAGTCAGATGGAAAGGATGGCTCAAAGGTTCTTTGAAGTGAACAAAATATCTTTCAGCGGCAATTAGCTACAGATTGATGAGGTTGGGCACAATAGGGCTCCCCATCATACTATCCAGTACGAGGGGCACTACATGAAGAGAATTATGGTTGACAGCTGCTCGGGGGTTGACATTTGCCCCTTTCTACTCTCCCAATATTGAAGAAAAACACAGACCAAATCCAATATACAATTGTCTATGTCAGTATTTGTGACAGAATAAATAGGGATAATATTGGAGAAATCGTTCTAGTACCAAACAGTGGGCCTGTAAACTTTCAAGTAACTTTCCTAGTCCAGGACATGGAAACGTCTTATAATTTCCTTTTGGAAAGGACGTGAATCTACAATGCTAGATCTATCCCCTCCAAGTTTCACTAGATGGTCAAGTCTGAACACAACAACCAAGAGGTTGTCATCCACGGTGAAGTAGAGCGATCGATCTATAGGGATCCGACAATCTCGTGTATCGAGGTGAAGGAAAGTAGCGAGTCCATCATCTACCAAGATTTTGAAATAGTGGTTGCCAATAGTTACGAAGAGGGGACCCCACTACTTGAGCCCAACCTGTCTGCTACATCTATTTTAGTAGCCACCCAAATGCTAAAGAATAGGAATAAACCCAGGAGAGGACTTGGGGAATCGTTGCAGGGCATTATTGAGCCTATCATGGCGTTTAAGAAGAAGGGATCTTTCGGACTAGGTTTTAAGCCCATGCCAACTGATGAGAAATAGGCCAAGGATCGCAAGGAAAATGGGTGGGTCCTTCGGAAGCCCACCCCCATATTCTAAAATCCTTCATCAAACCAAAAAACGACGATGTGGAAGAAGATGTCTTTAGATCTAAAGAGATCGATGAGATCTGCTAAGGTATAAAGGAAATGCTTCAAGAGTCCATCATGGTCCAGATCGGCGAAGACCCTAGCGTGCTGAAATGCGGTATATGGGCCCAGACTTTGAGCTCAAAAATAGAGATGTTACCTATTTTCATGTTAGACGGGAGTCCCGATAGTCTAGTTTTACTGCCCTTTCTACATTTGGGTTATTTCAGGGTGTAATCCAGATATTTTTAATATCTTGCTTTATTTATGATGTAAACCCTTCTATCTTTCAATTCAATGAAATAAAATCAAAATTTCATCGTCTAAGAATGTCTCTTTTTCTTTCTTCTCGATTTTGTCATTTTATTATCTTCTTTTCAGTTATATTAATGCAAATTTAATAACATGACATGCTTGTAGAATTCATGCTAATATCATAAAATATTGTCCAACCTTGAAATAATAAATCAAGAGGCAGTATATGATGAAGATGGAGCTTTTAGGGAAATAAATAGAGAATTGAGACAATATGTAATGACCCGACCAGTTATGTTTTGTATATGAGCCTTATTTCGCCATTTTATGCATTTTGTGTGCTTTGTTGTTGCTTTTTGACTTGCTTTGATGGTTGGTTTTGTTTTGGGTAGGTTTTGGAGTGAATTTGAATAATTAGTTCTATGGTTGGAAGCGTAAGTTATAAGAGTTGACAAAGGTATGACTTTTCTGTTAACGAACTCGAATTCATGTTTTGATGGTTCCAGTAGGCTAGTTTTGATGGTCATTCCAAAAAGGATTGGGCACAACGATTAATCTTAGCATAACCTTTCATCCCCAAACAGATGGTCAGGCCGAGCGCACCATTCAAATGCTCGAGGACATAATTACGAGTTTGTGTTTTGGACTTCAAGGGTAATTAGGAGGATTATATATCATTCATTGAATTTTCTTATTACAACAGCTCTCATGGCAGCATTCAAATCTCACCATATAAGGCCTTATATAGACAGAAGTGCATATCTCCTATTAGTTGGTTCGAAGTGGGTGAAATGAAGTTATTGGGACCGCACTTAGTGCAACAGGCTGTAAAAAAGGTGAAAACAAATAGAAATCGATTGTTGACCGCCCAGAGCAGGCAAAAATCATACTTAGATAATTGATAGAGAGATTTGGAGTTCCCTGTGGGTGATTGGGTATTCTTGAAAGTATCGCATATGAAAGGCATGATGAGATTTCGCAAAAAGGGCTAATTCAGCACCCGGTATATTGGGCCATACCAAATTATTTAGTTGATCGGATAAGTTGCTTATAAGCTTAAGTTTCCCCCGAAATTGGAGGCAATGCATAGGAATTCCACTTATCTACAATCCGCAAGTCTTTAAGTGATCCATCACGTATCACCCATGGTGAAGATATTCAAGTCACAGAAGATCTATCCTATAAGGATGTTCTGGTGGCCATATTAGGCAGTCAAGTTTGTAAGCTGCGAACTAAATATGTAGCTTTGGTTAAGGTATTTTGGAGGAACAAAATCAAGAAGGAAATGACGTGGGAAGTTGAAGAATATATGAGATCTAGGTACCCCCATTTATTACACACTGTGAGAGACAACAATGGGACCGTCACAATACGCCGTGATTCAACATTCAAGGACGAATGCTCCGAAGGGGGGGGGATGATGTTACATCCCACTTATGCAGTTGGAGGATCTATGAGGTTTAAGAGAGACCAATCAGACGGGGATGCATTATCGGGCAGAGGAGGCAACTGCATGTGACCAAAGCTCGCCAGTTGTTCCACCGGGCACGACAGCCAAAGCGGTGTGACCTTTTTTGCGTGCGAACCCGGTGGAGATTCCCATGATTGATATTTGTATATAAGGGAAGTAAGGCCCAATATCTTTCACTTTGTAGGAATACCACTCATCATAGTTCACCCAGCGCTCTCATATATCCTTTAAAGTTCTAGAATAGACTGAACTGAATTAGAAGGCAGTTCTATTAGAATTTAGCTTGAAACAATATTTGAATCACTGTTGTAACATCTATCATCTGGTGGTATTGATTTTCGAAGATTTGTTAGAGGCAGAGCTGATCACCATAAAAGCATAGTTAGATCTTCATCAAAGGTACGTAGGGCAACCTTCTTTCTTGGAACAAGTTATTGTAAGTCTCTTCTTCCTTCAAAATGGTTATGCATTGTAAAATGTTGTAGTTCTGATCCCTCTCAACGATGTTGCTTTGTTCTTGTACATTCTTGTTGGTAGCATTTATTTCAAGTTTAAAATATTCCTTGTTGGTATCTTGAGGTCAAGAAGTATGATTAGTTCTGAGTCTAAACATAAGATTTATTGAAGTTGATTCTGTGTTTAGCTTATATGAATATGTAATCATTGCAATTTAGCTAGTCACACTATAAATGGCTATGCACGACACCTATTGTGCAACCACTAATCAGTTGGGAACGATGTGACATGCTACCGAGCCCTTGTGTGCCTGGGTATGACCGAGCTCCCAATGAGGCCGGGTATGGAACAATGTAGGATAAGATACTATCAAGACCTCATGTGTCCGGTTATGACAGAGCTCTCTATGAGGTAGGGTACGAAATGAGGTGACATAAGACACCACCGAGCCCTCTTGTGGCTTGGTATGATCGAGACCTCCTAAGGTCAGGTATGATGAGATGAAAGAGATAAACCTTATCGAGTCCTCTCTGAGTCTGGGTACGATATATAGTAAAATACACCAATGAAGGGATAAGTAACACTATATTGTATTGCGTGCATAGATTCTATGAGTAGCCTAACCATTCATAAAGCTTCATTTTGATAAGTTATGATTTCTACAGTTTATGCCCCCACTGACTTATCTTCGGTACCTAGGTTGAAAATCATGCAATCTTATTTCTTATATCATGTCTCTAATTTATATGCTTTCTTAGCCATACATACTTAGTACATTTTCCGTACTGTCACGGTAGGTGTACGATTCAACTGTTGGTTGTTCCTCTCTACTTCTCTGGAGTAGCTCTTCAAAGGGTCGATGTGTATTGAAGCTCGTGTTCTAAGTATTTCGAGTACGGTGGGTCCCTGTCATGACCAAGTTGTGTATATGTTTAACTCCTTTGGATTATCTTAGAGGATTGCACACTAAAGTTCGGTTGTTTTAGAAAGGTGGGAGTACGACTCTGTTACAGTTTAAAATATGTATGAAATGTCGATGTTCCTTTTTCTAATCAGTTATACACATTATGATTATAGTATTGTTACATGGAGGCCTCAATGGCCCGGCTTAATGAATAAAAAGAATATAACAACAGACGTCGGTTCGCACGGGCCTACGGGCATCTGTGCCGGTCGCACCTCCCAATATTAGGGTGTGACATAATCCCCCGTAATTGTTTTTTTATGCCTTGGTACTTTTCCATGTGATGTAGTTTGAAACGGGTAATAGTTTTTTTCTTTTTAGAGTTAATTAGGATGTAGGAATAAAACGGCGGAGGAAGATGAGATTTCTAGGTGCCTTTGACTTGTTTGATAATGGCATATTTAAGATTTGACATGTGTAGTATATTCCCTATATTTTTAAATTGCTTATGATGCCTTGATAAATTGGATAGCATGTGTATTAACTCCTATGTCTCATTGTTTTGACTTATGTGCACATCGGGCTTAATGCTTCATATCTTGTGGCACCGTGAATAGTTGAATTAGTTTGAGAGTCGGAATGGGACTGTCCTTAGTGAGTCATCTTCCATGTGTGAAGTGAGATTTGTGTGTAGTCCAAATTGCATTTGTGTCTAGAACTTGTCCGGCATGTGAGTTGAAGCAAAATTTTAGGTGATGCCGGTTTGAAAAATAATTTTAAGCTTTCTTTGATCTTCTTGTGCTTCATGCCTACCACAAATAAATATTTTCCCTAGTCAACCCTTTTGAGCCTATAGACTTTTATTTGGCAACAACATGAAAAGCCTATATCCCATTTTGTTCTTAATTGACATTGTTTTGATCATTTTACCTCTTAAAGCTGTCACGCCCCAAACCTGAAGGGACGTGGCCGGCACCCGGTACCATACTCGGCCCGAGCGTACCACTCTGTAACTGTGAACTCTAGAGGAATAACCCTCAACCTACGCCGATGAGACCATATTCTGAATCATCTGAAAATATCGTCTGTCTTATTTAAGGGGTAAACATACCCGAAAGCTCATATATATATATATATATATATATATATATTTATATATATATAAATGTAAAGACTGACGAGGCTGCCGTGAACATCTACTGTTATACAAACTAT
>AWOL01S0069522.1:14703-31112 GCA_000715115.1 Nicotiana otophora | reverse complement strand
TAACATAACCTACTTATCAATTTAAACACCCTGGTCTCACTCCAAAAGTACATGTTATAACATTCCCAATTTGTCGACTTTCGACGAAACATTATTTGTTTTCAATTCTTTTAGCTTCTGAAACGTCCAACCATCTTTGTACTTGTTGTTCATGATATTCAATATTCGTGACCTCCGAGGTAATATGATTAACTTACTTTGCAAACTTTTCAAATATGGTTTCATTTCTGAGCTTACATCAATTGACTTATGATGACTCGTACGTACGAAAACATGGGTTGTAACAGTATTGATGACCTATTTGATCAGTTACAGGGTGCCAGAATATTTTCCAAGATTGGGTTACGTTCAGGCTATCATCAGTTGAAGATTTGGGAGCCAGATATCTCGAAGACTGCCTTCAGGACTCGGTATGGTCACTACGAATTCCATGTGATATCTTTTGGGCTGATAAATGCCCCAACAACTTTTATGCACTTGATGTACAGTGTGTTCCGGCCTTATCTTGACTCATTCATCATTGTGTTTATTGACGACATTCTGGTGTACTCCCGGACTCGGGAGGATCATGAGCAGCACCTGAGGACTGCGCTTCAGACCTTGAGAGAAAGGAAGTTATATGCAAATTTTTGAAAGTGTGAATTTTGGCTAGACTCAGTGGCATTCTTGGGTCATGTAGTATCGAGTGATGGGATCCAGGTGGATCTGAAAGAGGTGGAAGCAGTGCGTAGTTGGCCTACACCATCATCAGCTACGGAGATTCGGAGATTTCTTGGTTTGGCGGGGTATTACCGCCGTTTTGTAGAGGGATGCTCATCCATTGCAGCACCTATGACCAGGCTGACCCAGAAGGGTGCTCAATTCAGGTGGACAGAGGAATATGAGGAGAGCTTTCATAAGCTCAAGACAGCTTTGACTACAACTCCAGTATTGATATTGCCTATAGGTTCGGGGTCTTATACTGTATATTGTGATGCGTCGCGGATTGGTCTCGGCGGGATGTTGATGAAGGACGGTAGGGTGATTGCATACACGTCCAGACAGCTGAAGGTACATGAAAAGAACTATCATGTCCACAACCTTATGTTAGCAGCTATTGTTCATACGTTGAAGATTTGGCGGTACTATTTGTACGGTGTCCCTTATGAGATTTACACCGATCACCGGAGTTTGCTGCATCTATTCAAATAGAAGGATCTTAACTTGCCTCAGTGGAGGTGGTTGGAGCTGTTCAAGGATTACGATATTACCATTTTATACCATCCCGGAAAGGCCAATGTGGTGGCTGATGCTTTGAGTCGCCAGGCGCAAAGTTTGGGGAGCTTAGCATATCTACCAGCAGCAGAGAGTCCATTAGCATTAGATGTTTAGGCCTTAGCCATCCAGTTTATTAGATTGGATATTTCTGAGCCGAGTCGAGTATTGGCTTGTGTAGTCTCTCAGTCTTTTCTTTGTGATCGTATCAGAGAGCGTTAGTATGATGACCCCTATCTATTTTTCCTTAAGGACACGGTCCAGCACGGTGTTTCTAAGGAGGTCATTATTGGGGATGATGGTGCATTGAGGATGCAGGGCAGGTTATGTGTGCCCAATGTAGACGGTTTGCGAAAGATGATTCTGCAGGAGGCTCACAATTCGAGGTACTCCATTTATCCGGGTGCCATGAAGATGTATCAGGACTTGAGGCAACATTATTAGTGGAGGAGGATGAAGAAATACATAGTAGAGTATGTGGCTCGTTGTCTAAATTTCCAGCATGTGAAGTATGAGCATCAGCGGCCAAGTGGGTTGCTTCAAAAGTTAGAGATTCCAGAGTGGAAATGGGAGAGGGATGACTATGGATTTCATTGTTGGACTCCCACAGACTCAACGGAGGTTTGATGTAGTCTGGGTGATTGTGGATAGGCTGACCTAGTTAGCTCATTTCATTCCTATGATGACTACCTATTCTTTCGAGTAGTTGGCTTGAATTTACATCTGCCAGATCATCAGGCTTCATGGCGTATCGGTATCTATCATTTCTGACTAGGGTACGCAGTTTAAATCATGGTTCTGGAGGGCCGTACAACATGAGTTGGGTACTCGAGTGAAGTTGAGCACAACATTTCACCCTCACACGGACGGACAGTTCGAGCACACTATTCAGATATTAGAGGATGTGATGCGTGCGTGTGTGATGGAGTTTGGAGGGTCGTGGGATCAGTTCTTGCCACTTGTGGAGTTTGCCTATAACAACAGTTATCAGTCAAGCATCCAGATGGCACCGTATGAGGCTCTGTATGGTAGGCGGTAGAGGTCTCCAGTGGGTTGGTTCGAGCCGGGCGAGGCTAGATTATTGGGCACATACATGATTCAGGATGCCCTGGATAAGGTGAAGCCGATTCAGGATCGACTTTGCACAACCCAGTCAAAACAGAAGAGTTATGCGGATAGAAAGGTTCACGATGTTGCATTCATGGTTGGAGAGCGGGTCTTGATCCGTGTTTCGCCTATGAAGGGCTTTATGAGGTTCGGGGAGAAGGGAAAGTTGAGCCCAAGGTTCATTGGTCACTTTGAGGTGTTACGGAGAGTTGGGGATGTTGCTTATGAGGTTGCCTTACCTCCCAGTCTAGCAGGAGTTCATTCGTTATTCCGTGTTTCTATGCTCCAGAAGTATCACGGTGACCCGGCTCATATGTAGGATTTTAGCTCAATCCAGTTGGACAAGGATTTATCTTATGTTGAGGAGCCGATGGCTATTTTTGATAGGCAGGTTCGAAAGCTGAGATTGAAGAACATTGCTTCCATGAAGGTTTAGTGTAGGGGTCAGCCGGTCGAGGAGGTGACTTGGGCGACCGAGCAGGATATGCATATCTGTTATCCTCATCTTCTCACCATTCCAGGTATGTCTTTATGCTAGTTCGAGGACGAACGATATTTGTAAGAGGTGGAGTATGTAACGAATCGGAAGGTTATTTTGAGAGTAATAGCCCCGATCCCCTATTTTCTGCTTTCCCTGTATCTATTTCGGCTTATGTGACTTGTCGGGAGGTCTTGTTTTTGGTTTCGGAGTGATTTGGGAAACTGGTAGTGGACTTTTTGATATCAGGGTCGGATTTTGATTCTGGAAGTTGCAGTAGGTCCGTAATGTCAATTATGACGCGTGTGCAAACTTTGAGGTCAATCGAACGTGGTTTGATAGGTTTCGGCATCGGTTGCAGAAATTTGAAGTTTCAAGTTCATTAAGTTTGGATTGGACGATGATTCGTGTTTTGTTGTTCTTTGTTGTTGCTTAACGGATTAAATTTGGACTTAGGCTTGTTGCTAAAGATTTTCTGGTACTAGTGTAATCGCATCCGCGTAAGGCTGACCGCAGGTGCGAGCCCACATGTGCGAGAAATATGGCGCAGAAGTGGAGTTCGGTGGATTGTTCAAGGGTTGCAGGTGAGTAGAAAAGGGTACATCTACGATGCCCGCAGATGAACAAGGCTGACCACAGGTGCGAAGAGAGAGTGCAGAAGCGGATAGGATACCGCAGGCGCGCACTCGCGGGTGCGGCCCTCCATCGCAGGTGCCGAGGCAGAGGGGAGTACGTGGTTTGCGCAGAAGCGCTCTTTTCGCCACACAAGCGGATGCATAGTGCGAGCCCAGGCTTCGCAGGTGCGTAAATGCCTAGGTAGAACCTTTTTAAGTGAGGCTTCGAGATAGTTGGTCATTTTCTTCATTTTTGAGCTTGGGTTGGCAATTTATTGAGTGCATTTTTGAGGGATTTCGTGAGGTAAGTGACCTGGTGCTTATTTTTTGATCAATAATTTTGCTTCCCCTTTTATTTTTTCACCTAGTTAGTGTGTATTTAAGATGGAATTTGGGAGTTGAGGCTAAGGATTTGAAGAGTTTGATTTGCGGATTTGAGGGTCGAGTTGATGTCGGATATTGGTAATTTTTGTATGGGTGAACTCGTGGTTGATTGGGTGTTCGTATTCTGTGATTTTTACCCGATTTCAAGACGTGGTCCAGGGACAATATTGAGGATGTATTTTGGAATTATTGTTAGTCTTGATTTCATTAATTAGATTAGTCTATTATAGTTGTATTTATGATATNAGGATGGATTTCGGAATTATTGTTAGTCTTGATTTCATTAATTAGATTAGTCTATTATAGTTGTATTTATGATATGTAATTGTTGTTGGCTAGATTTGGGCCATTCGGAGTCGAATAATCGAGGAAAAGGCATTCTTACTAATTGATTGAGCTTGGTTCGATGTAAGTGGCTTGCCTAACCTTGTGTGGGGGGAAATCCCCTTAGGATTTTGTACTGTTGTGAAATGTGAGCACCGAGTACGTGAGGTGACGAGTACGTACACGGGCTATTTGTTGTAAAACCTGATTTATTTTTACTGAGTAGTAATCTGTTTTCCCTTTAATTTGAGTTATACCGTTTAAATGAGTATTAGTCTGTTTTGCATTCTTAATTGAGCTATTCCAATATGTGTAGTTATCCCGTTTTGTCTAATATCGCATGTCTACGTACTTTAATTGCTTATTTGAACTCTGTGAAGCATGCCTAGTTGATTTCCTGCTTTTCCTTGTTCTTTATCAGTATAAATGTAGAAATCTTGTTGTTAAGCATTGTAGTTATCAGTTTGAGCTGTGTGTTTACTTTTGAGACTACGAGTCGGTTCCTTGGGAGTTCTCCCTGCATATTTACTTTTGAGACTACGAGGTAGTTCCTCGGGAATTCTCCATGCATATTTACTTTTGAGACTACGAGATGGTTCCTCGGGAGTTCTTCCTGCACATTTACTTTTGAGACTACGAGATGGTTCCTCGGGAGTTCTTCCTGCACATTTACTTTTGAGACTACGAGGCAGTACCTCGGGAGTTCACTCTGTACATTTACGTTTGAGACTACGAGGCGGTACCTCGGGAGATCTCCTCGCGTGTTTACCTTTGGGACTACGAGTCAGTATCTCGGGAGATCCCCTATTGAGTATTTACTTTTGGGACTACGAGACGGTATCTCGGGAGCGCCCCTACTGTAATCACATTGTTTGTGTGTTGTTATTTCTCTATGAATTAATTCTGTTAAATTCTCCGTTTTACTTCATTTTATTATATCATCTGTCTTGTTATTATATCCAAGTAGGGCCTGGACCTGACCTCGTCACTACTCTACCGAGGTTAGGCTTGGCACTTACTGGGTACCGTTGTAGTGTACTCATGCTACTCTTCTGCACATGCTTTGTGTGCAGATCCAGGTAAATTTTATCAACCCCACTATTAGCTGAGAGTGCTTGCTGCTGTACGGAAAATTCAAGGTACATCCGCCACGTCCGTAGACCTCGGAGTCCCCCTCTATTCTCTCCTATGTCATTTACCTTCCATACTCCTTTTATTAAACTTTGGTGTATAGAGATACTAGTTTCCTTCTGTAGCTTGTGACTCGTGATATTTTGGGTTTTGGGAAAGTTGTGTACGTCTAGCGTTTTTGGTTATTATACATGCCGAGAGGCATTGTTATTGGTTATTCAGTATCTATTGCAGTTAGTTGATAAGTTTTGCTTCATTTATTGGCATTTCCACATTTTGTTAGGCTTACCTAGTCGTAGAGACTAGGTGCCATCACGATGTCTTTGGGAGGGGTGTTTAGGTCGTGACAATAAGTGTAAATGATTAAGAAATAAGAAAGTTATCTCTTCTTCTCTTCTTCTACTTATCTTCTTGTTTTATATTGTTACTTTGCGCTACATTTCTTAAAACGTTATCAGCACGAGATTATGCTCTTTTCGTTGTTCAGTTATATTTGTTCATTTTGTTTTCTTCGTTGTATATTTTGATTTTTTTATTCCCTCCCAAATTAGGAGGATCTATAGTGTTTCCACACTTCTCCTCCAGCGTGACTCGAACCCAGGACCTAACGGTCGTGGGTGGAGGTGCTTTACCAACTAAGCAACCCTCACTTGTCAATATATTTTGATTTCATGATTAGTGTCTTTAATATGCAGTTTTATAATTTCTCACATCTCTAGATGTGTGTAAAAATAAAGAATTCTATGTTTCTTTATTTTAAGTTATTTGCATGATTATCATGTGAAATTTGCTAATTTTCATGTTAATAGAATTAATTGACAGAAGAATATTTGTTTTATATTGTTCGACATTTGAAATTGTGTTAACATTAGAAGACATTTTTGTTCTAGTTAACATCAAAGATATACTAATAATTTGAAGAAAATAAACAATATTCTTTTGTATGGAATTATCATTTTAGTTTATATAGATCACAAATTTGATATTATGTCAATTTTTAAGAATCTTTACGCTATTATCCGAATGATTTCTAATTATTTATCTTCTTTGATAGTTTTCACTATGTCGAATTTGTCAAAGCTTGAGTTTGTGGCACTTGACATTTTTGGAAAGAATTACCTATCATGGGTTCTCGATGTTGATATTCACTTAGCTGCTGAAGGCCTTGGTGACACCATTACTCAGGGTAATGAGGCATCAAGCCAGGACAAAGCGAAGGCCATGATATTCCTTCATCATTATTTGGATGAAGGTTTGAAGGTTGAATATTTGACAGTGAAAGATCCACTTGAATTGTGGAATGGCCTGAAGGAAAGGTATGATCACCTTAAGGCTACGGTATTGCCAAGGGCTCAATATGAGTGGATGCACTTACGGTTGCAAGATTTTAAGACCGTAAGTGAGTATAACTCTGCTCTATTTCTAATAACTTCCCAATTAAAATTATGTGGGGATGTTATGAATGATGAGGATTTGTTGGAAAAGACTCTTACGACTTTTCATATGTCAAATATGGTATTACAACAACAATACCATGAATGGGGTTTTAAAAAGTATTTTGAATTGATCTCATTCCTTCTGGTGGCTGAGCTACATAATGCCCTTTTGCTGAAAAATCATGAAGCCCGTCCCACAGGGTCAGCTCCGCTTCCTGAAGCAAATATGGTAGCGAGATGTTACAAGTCTATAAAAAGACAGAATAATTATCATGGCCATATGAATGTATGTGGGCATGGCAATGGCAAGAGACGATATAATAATCGTCATCGTGGTGGTCATGGAAAACGAGAGAACAATATGGGTTCTCAAAACAATCCTTCAAGAGGCAAAAGTAGTAACTGCCACCACTGTGGCATGAAAGGTCATTGGAAAATTGAATTTCGTGCACCTGAGTATTTTGTCAGGCTTTATCAAAACTCCATTAAAAGAAGGCAAATAATATTGGAGAATCTTCCGATGATGCCCTAGTGGAGTCTCACTTGATCTTTAAAAATAATTTTGAGGCAGGGCCTTCAAACAAAATTGATGACAATGCCGAGGCAAATCTTGCTTTGAATGATGATGATTTTGAAGGCCTCGATGATCTTACCCATTTGGAAGTTGAAGACTTCTTCGAAGATCAAAACTAAAGTTTGATCATTTTACTAGGCAATGCAATTATGTTGTTATTTTTATTTTAGTATTTTTTTTGTCTCGTTCTAAAGTGGTTGTTTTTTCAAGTAGTACTTAAGTTCTCTTATGTTGTTGTTGGTGTTGTTATTTTTTCCGTATTTCTCATGGTGCACTTTATTTTTTTATGAAAAAAATAAAATTCCCAGTATTCAATTGGGTAATGAAGATTTATAACTTTTGGATAGTGCTACAACTCACACAATATTAAGAGAAAAGAAATTTTTTTCTTTTTTGGTTATGAAAAAAGTCCTATGTTAATACAATATCTGGTAGTACAAAGTTAATTGAGGGATTTGGAAGAGCGGCCTTATTACTACCTAGAGGAACGATATTAACTATTAATAATGCATTGTATTGTAGTAAGTCTCGAATAAACTTGTTGAGTTTCAAAGCTTTTCGCCAAAATTGCTACCATGTTGAGACTTCTAACGAAGGAAAGGTTGAATACCTTTATATTAAAAAATGTGTGCACGAAAATTTACCCGCATTTTCTTCTGATCTGCACCACACAAACATTGGTGTGTTTGAATCACATGCCATAGTAAACAAAAGTTTTTCTACTAATGATTTTATCATTTGGTATGATCGGTTGGGCCATCCCGGTTCTATCATGATGCGCATAATAATAGAGAATTCAAATGGGCACACATTGAAGAAAAAGAAGATTCTTTAATTTAAGGAATTCCTTTGTGCTGCTTGTTCTCAAGGAAAATTGGTTATTAAACCATAAACAACTAAAGTTGGGATTGAATCCCCTACATTTATGGAAGGGTGATATGTGTGGGCCTATACATCCCCATGTGAACCATTAAAGTATTTTATGGTCTTGATAGACGCATCTACAAGATGGTCACATGTGTGTTTATTGTCAACTCGTAATATGGCATTTGCGAGATTGTTGGCCCAAATAATAAATTTAAGAGCACAATTTCGACATTATGCAATTAAGACAATTCGTCTTGATAATGATAGTGAATTTACATCTCAGGCCTTTACATATTATTGTATGGCCACTGGAATAAAAGTTGAGCATCTGGTTGCTTATGTTCATACTCAAAATAGTCTAGCAGAATCATTGATTAAACGCCTCCAATTAATAGCTAGACCATTCCTAATGAGGACAAAACTTCCCCTTTCAGTATGTGGACATGCTATTTTATATGTAGCAGCACTTGTGCGCATAAGGCCAACCAGTTATCATGAAGTCTCCCCATTACAGTTGGCTTTTAGTGAGGAGCCAAATATTTCCCATCTAAGAATTTTTGGATGTGCAGTATATGTTCCAATTACTCTACCACAATGAACAAAGATGGGTCCCCAAAGAAGGTTGGGAGTTGTTTTTGGTTATGAATCTCCTTCTATTATTAAATATATGGAGCCTATGACAGGAGATTTGTTTACATCCAGATTTGCTGATTGTCGTTTTGATGAATCAGTTTTTCCAACATTAGGGGGAGAAAATAAACAGCTGAAAAAATATAGATTGGAATATATTATCTCTATATCATTTGGATCCTCGTACAAATCAATGTGAACAAGAAGTTCAAAAGATCATTTATATGAAAAATGTTGCAAAACAATTTCCATATGCATTTACTAACCTTCCACGGGTTACAAAATCGCATATTCCAGCTAATAAATGCTCCAATTTGAGTTGATATCCGAGCTGGACAGTATGATACTGCAAATGAGTCTAGGCCACGCCTTAAACGTGGTAGACAAATCGGTTCAAAGGATAAGAATCCCCGAAAAAGGAAAGGAGCAAATGATCAAGTTGATCATAACATGGAGGCAATTCCTCCTAGATATTGCTTAAGAGGAGCGTAAAGACATAATAATTGATAACACCTCATATGAGGTTCTAGTACCTGGAAATGATGAAAATGAAGAGATCTCAATAATTTATGTCTCTACGGAAAAACGGTGGAACCGAAATAATATTGTTGTTGACAATAATTTTGCATATAACGTTGCAGTTGAAGTAATGTAACAAGATGAGAATCTTGAGCCAAAATCTGTCGATGAATGTAGACAGAGAAATAATTGGCCAAAATGGAAAAACACAATTCAAGCAGAATTCGCTTCACTCGAAAAACATGAAGTTTTCAGACGAATAGTCAGAACGCCTGAAGATGTCAAGCCAGTAGGGTACAAATGGGTTTTTGTGCGAAAATTAAATGAGAAAGGTGAAGGCGTATGATATAAAGCACGACTTGTGGCACAAGGGTTTTTGCAAAGGCCTGAAATTGATTATATGGACACATATTCTCCTGTGGTAAATGAAATTAACTTCAGGTATCTAATAATTTTGGCAGTCCATGAAAAGCTTGATATGCAGTTGATGGATGTTATAACAACCTACTTATATGGCTCACTTGTGATGACCCAACAGGTCATCTTATGTTTTAGAATCCAAACCTGTGTTCCGAATCACTAAACACCTCATTTAGCCTCCTTGATGTGTTTGCACATTCATAGTGTTTTTCTTGAAAGTTTTTATGTTAAAATTTGAGAAAATATGAAAAATTTGCCTTAAAAATCCATTTGAGTTGACTTCGGTCAACGTTTTGGGCAAAAGGACCCTGATTCGTGTTTTGATGGTCTTGGTGGGTCCGTATCATGATTTGGAACTTGAGCGTATGACCAGAATCAAATTCGGAAGTCCCTAACCCGATTTATCAGACTTTGTTTAAATTTGAAAGTTTAAAAGCTTAATGACTTTGACAGTTTGACCAATGTTTGACTTTATTGATATCAAGTCTGTATTGTTGTTCCGGAACCTGGTATAGGTCCAATACTATATTTATGACTTGTCTGTCTAATTTGGTGAGAAACGGAGTTGGCTTGACGTGATTCGGACGTCCAGTTGTGAAAATAGAAGTTTCAAAGTTGTCTTGAAAATTTCATTTGATTTGGTGTTCAATTCGTAGTTCTAGGTATTATATTGGTGATTTGATCGTGCGAGCAAGTTCGTATGATGTTTTTAACTTGTGTGCATAGTTGGTTTAGAGCCACGAGGGCTCGGATGAGTTTTGGATAGGCTACGGAGTGAAATGGACTTAGAAAATATAGCTAATGCATTTTTGTTTCTGGTGTCTGCTGCAGATCTCGCATTTGTGAAGAGGCTATCACATTTGCGAGCCATGGCATGACAGGGGGTACTCGCATTTGTGAGGCTAAAGATCGCATTTGCGAACTTGTCTATTCCGCTTTTGCGAAAGCAGAGTCGCATTTGTGACTCGGCGCTACTTTGAGAATCTTTGTATTTGTGAAGGTAGGGACGCATTTGCGAGGGTTGCAGGGATCGCATTTACGGCTGTTTAATTGCATTTGCAATCACTGGGATTTCTGAAGGAGTTCGCAATTGCGAGCTCTTCCTCGCAATTGCGAACATGATATCGCAATTGCGACATATGCAACTGGGTAAAACTTGACTTAGACGGGATTGTTGCTCATTCTACAAATTTTCTAAACAAGAAAACCCAAGAGGCAATTTTCCAAAGAACCTTTCTTCATGCATACAAGTTGACGAGGTTTTTTTATGCCTCAATAGGAATTGTAAGGTGAGGTCCAGCACAGTGTGTGCTATATTCCTATGCCTTTGGGAAGATCCAAGCGGCTATGAGATTATACTCGTGAGACTTTTTGCCGGTAGCAACACCATGCTCCTCTACATGAGGTTGTCATCTTAAGGCAATGGAGGCACACAGGAGTGATTATATGGCCAAGGCATAGAGGCAACACTACCGTAGCTAGCCCCCTTACTTGTACTTTTTCTCTGTTGTTTCTTTTTTCTTTTATTATTAATAAAATAGCTACTAGGCATACCTAGTAGTATAATTTGCCAAACAAAAAAAAGAACTTTTCTTCCCCAAATCATTGGTAAGTGATTCTAAACTAGTTTCTTTCAAGTGTTCACTACATTTCCTAAGATTTCAACCAAAAAGTTTATGTTTTCATGGTGGAAATTGGGGGTTTTGGGTAGAAATAGGGATTTTTGTAAATTGGGGATTTAGACCTCAAATCGAGGTCGGATTCCAAAACAAATTATATAACCGGGCTCGGGGGTGAATGGGTAATCGGGTTCTGGTCCGAATTTATGGTTTGGACCAAGCGAGCCTGGGAGTTGACTTTTGTTGACTTTTTCAATAATGACCTAAATTTAATCCTTTGCAATCGTGGGTAGTTCATAAGGCTTAATTTGAATCATTTGGTTGGTAATTTGTTAGATTCTACTGGTTCGGATGCTCTTTTGAAAGGAAATGTTGTCATTGAGCTTTGAGTGGACCTTTGGAGCGAGGTAAGTGTCGTGGTTAACATTAACTCGAGGGATTAGGACCTGTTTGCCTATTTGCTATATGTTTAGATGTTGTGTATAACATATATATGAGGTGACGAGTACTTATACATTGTTGTCGGGTTAAGGCATGGGGGTGGATTTGTTCCTTGTAGTTTATTGCTTACTTTGATCTTGTTATCCATGCTTAGACTACTAACTTACTAATTGATCGTTCCTATCGTATTTATGGGCTTTTGTGATGATTGCTAGATTCTATTGTGGAACCATTGTTGAAGTACGGCTTGCTCTTGTTGATTTTATCTCCCTGCTATGACTTGTTCATTGTTATGTGGTAAGGGAGAGTGTTAATGCATAAAGGGTCATGTCGTGCCATGTTGTGAGTGTTAATGCACGAAAGGTCATGCCGTGCCATATTGTGAGTGTTAATGCATGAAGGGTGATGTCGTACCATATTATGAGTGTTAATGCACGAAGGGTGATGCCGTGCCATATTATGACTGTTAATGCATGAAGGGTGATGTCGTGCCATATTGTGAGTGTTAATGCATGAAGGGTGATGTCGTGCCATGTTATGAGAGCTAATGCACAAAGGGTGATGTTGTGCCGTATCTAATGATTTATATTGTGAGGTTGAGAGTAAAAGCACGAAGGGTGATGCCGTGCACTTTTCTTAATTGTGTTTAGTTGTTTTCACTGGTTAAAAGCACGTTGACTATTTTGGTTATCATTTCCGTTGTAGATCTTATATCTTGTGCCTCTTTAGCATGTCCCCCTCCCAATAGTCCATGTTTAGCTGTTATTGTTGTTTTCTTGTACATATACTGTTATCTGTACATGTTTATTATGTGGGTGTCATGTGATAGCCTCGTCACTACTTTGTCGAGGTTAGGCTCGACACTTACGAGTACATGGGGTCGGTTATACTCATACTACACTGTGTACTTCTTGTGTAGATTTTGGTACCGGCCCTAGCTGATCATGAATCTTTGGATCTTGGACTTGCTTGTTGGAGACTCAAGGTAGATCTGCTGGCATCCGCAGACCTTGGAGTCCCCTTCTATCTCCCCTATTTTACTATTTCCTTTCATTCAGAACATTTGTATTTCTTCAGACTCTGTTTGTAGAAAATCTTAGAAGCTCGTGAGTTGTGACTCCAAATCCGAATTGTATAAGATATTATGGGAATTATGTTATTCCGCATTCAGTTTTACCTTCTATTTAGTTTAATTGATTATGTTATTGAAATTGACTAAAATTGGTTTAAAGAATCCTCTAACACTGGCTTGCCTAGCAAGTGAAATGTTAGGCCCCATCACGGTCCCGAAGGTAGGAATTCCGAGTCGTGACATCACTGGACAATGAAATTTTTATGAAAATCCCTGAAGGATTTAAAGTTCCTGAAGCACATAAAAAGTTCAAGGGAAACTTTTTCAATAAACCTTCAGAAATCTTTATACGGATTAAAGCAATCAGGGAAGATGTGGTACAATCGCCTTAGTGAGTATTTGCTAAAGGAAGGGTACAAAAATGATCCTATTTGCCCTTGTGTCTTTATTAAGAGGTCTGGATCTGAATTTATCATCATAGCTGTGTATATTGATGACTTGAATATCATTGGCACTTCTAAAGAGCTTCCAAAGCATGTAGAGTGTTTGAAGAAAGAATTTGAAATGCATGATCTTGGTAAGACAAAATTTTATCTTGGCCTACAAATTGAACATGTAACAAATGGAGTTTTTGTCCATCAATCAACATATACTGAAAAGGTTTAAATGCGATTTTACATGGATAATGCACATCCTTTGAGTACCCCAATAGTTGTGAGATCGGTTGACATAAATAAAGATCCATTTCGGCCTCAAGAAAATGATGAAGTGCTCGTTGGTGATGAAACTCCATATATTAGTGTAATTGGGGCACTAATGTATCTTGCCAACAATACCCGACCAGATAGTGCTTTTGCAGTATGCTAATTAGCAAGATTCAGCTCCTCCCCAATAAGAAGACATTGGAATGTTGTTAAGCATATATTTAGATATCTTCAGGGAACTATAGATATGAGATTGTTTTATTATAGTGAATTCAAGTCAGAAATGATTGGCTATGCCGATGCAGGTTATTTGTCTGATCCACATTGTTACATCCCGTACTTTAATACTAGGATGCGTAGTAGTAATTCATATAAGTTTGAAGGTATTAAGACTATTCACGAGGTTATAAAGGATTTGTGATTATGTTATTGTAACACCCCATAAGTTTAACAACCTTGATATCGTTATATATATTTGATATGGTATTTTGAATGAAACATTTTTGTAAAAAGAAAAGGTTTAAAAAATATGATTTTATATATTTATTAATATTACTGCTTTCGAATATGCTTTAAATTATACGCATAATATGAGAAAGTTTATGAGATTTTCTTTATCGTAAAGATAGAAATTATTTTTTTCACAAGAAAAGAAGGTTATCTTTTTACCATTTTAAGAATTAAGCATACGAAAATTTGTACTCTTTATACGAGATTAGGAAAATTAGAAGTTGAGAAAATATATGTATATTTACATGGATGTTTTAATGAAATAATAGTGTACGCATTGCCATGATTTATTAATATTTAATATTTTAATATTTTAATAGTAGTACTTTAGGATGAGGACAAGACTATTTTCGAGGTTATAAGTATTTATGATATGTCAAACAAGTGATAAGTAAGTGTTATAAAGGTCAGAGGGTAAACGAATTGAAGAAATTGAGTATCGCGGAAGTTTGCCCAGTATTCATGGAGTAGTGCCATACAAGGTACCACATGACCATAATAGTAAGGTGTATAAAGTGTATTAAAAGTGAGTAGTATTTTAAGTAGTTCTAGATAATTCTTAATTATGTGGGTAATTGGTTAATTATTAGTTATTGGGAGATTAATAAGTTAATTAAGGAATTTGTGGATAAGCTTAATTAAGACATTTGGATAAGTTTCAACATGGAAGAAAAGCCTTAAGTTATTGTGACTCTTTGAATATGACTTTGTTTTGGACATAACACATTAGAACCCTTCTTTACACGTGCAAGTCTTTGGACATGACTTTGTTTTGGACATAACACATAAGAACCTTTCTATACACATGAAAGTCTTTGGACATGACTTTGTTTTGGACATAACACCAATGTGCATAATGAGTCCTTGTTTACCTTTGTTTGGGTTCTTTATTAATGATATAACTTGGAGAAATTTTGAAGACATGATAGAAGAAGGCCGAAAGAATTGTTTGATGATGTAGATTATGGAGTGAATATTAGTCGGATAAGAAATAATGTGCTATGATATCAACAATATCATACGGATTTTTCCCCACTCCGATCCGTCGTTACATATTTCGTCGCAATTGGAATATGTTAGAAGGATTATCAAGAGAATCGGTTCAGATATGTTAAGGCTATCCCTTCTTTCCTGTTGGCGTGATCCAAGTAACGATACGTAAACGTAATGTTATTTCATAAATGGTTCTACTCTTAGTAACTAAGAAGGTCTACATTATTCATTCTTGTAAAATGATATTCAAGCATGTCTAAGTATGTATCTAGTTCCCTATTGAGGTATTTGATAAAGATGTTAATGTTCATAATGGTATTATATGCATCTTCATTTACCACCGTGTTATGGCCGGTTGGGCAGTCATGCATTTACCATCGAGCTACAACCGGTTGGGCAGTTACACATTTACCACCGAACTACGTTCGGTTGGGCAGTCATGCATTTACCACCGATCTATGGCCGGTTGGGCAGTTATACATTTACCACCGAGCTACGGTCGGTCGGGCAGTCATGCATTTACCACCGTGCTACGGGCAGTCGAGCAGTTACGTCTGATCAGTTGGGAAGTCATGCATCATACGATATGGATAATAGTCTCAAAGAGAATCATTATATATATAAGTATACTAAGTATGTATATATGGTGGCACCTCAGAGATTCAGGTTGATTCTTATATGTCTTAAATTAATGTTGACCTATTGTTATGTTTTAGTTCTGCCTTACATACTCGGTACATTATTCGTACTGACGTCCTTTTGTTGGGGACGCTGCATTCAAGCCTGTAGGTATAGATAATCAGTTTGACGAGCACTTATAGTAGACGNGTTTTGGACATAACACCAATGTGCATAATGAGTCCTTGTTTACCTTTGTTTGGGTTCTTTATTAATGATATAACTTGGAGAAATTTTGAAGACATGATAGAAGAAGGCCGAAAGAATTGTTTGATGATGTAGATTATGGAGTGAATATTAGTCGGATAAGAAATAATGTGCTATGATATCAACAATATCATACGGATTTTTCCCCACTCCGATCCGTCGTTACATATTTCGTCGCAATTGGAATATGTTAGAAGGATTATCAAGAGAATCGGTTCAGATATGTTAAGGCTATCCCTTCTTTCCTGTTGGCGTGATCCAAGTAACGATACGTAAACGTAATGTTATTTCATAAATGGTTCTACTCTTAGTAACTAAGAAGGTCTACATTATTCATTCTTGTAAAATGATATTCAAGCATGTCTAAGTATGTATCTAGTTCCCTATTGAGGTATTTGATAAAGATGTTAATGTTCATAATGGTATTATATGCATCTTCATTTACCA